>JAFEMH010005353.1:0-165000 GCA_022495995.1 Adenophora triphylla var. japonica
CCCATAAACTTGAGTTCTGGACATTCCTCTCGAGTGCGGCTTGTAGTCTCAGAGGCGCGAGCTTCATATTGGCGGCGGCATTGTTGGTTACCTCGAAATTGAGCTTTATAGCAATTGGGGTGTGCTCGTCCTTGGGATCCACCAAGAGCATACCGATGCCGTTTCCCTTTTGGTTGGCCGCTCAAGTCGAAGAACGGTTGCCATCGGTTTCGCCTTCGGTGCGAAGATTCCCTCGTCTGGAAATTGTGGTTCGGGGCCTCGAGCCTCGTCGGTTGGGAAATCGACGGTTGTTCAGCCATGGCCCGTCCCTTGATTGACTTTTGGTTTACGTACTTGATGTCAAATTCCGCTAGGAAGAAAGACCATTTGGCGAGCCTCGGTGACGAGATGGTTTGTCGAAGAGGTACTTGGCTGGGTCCATTTTGGAAACCAAGTGTGCGTGTGCGGCTGCATGTAGTGCCGTAGTTTCCCGACAACCCGTACGAGGCTGCGCGAGGTTTTCTCGAGTGAGTAATTGAGTTCGGCGCCTTGAAACTTTCGGCGACGAAGTAGATGGCGTTTTCGACCCGTGACTCCCTCTTTTCTTGACGAGCATGGCTCAGCTGCGGTGTCGGTCACGGTTAGGTATAGCAACGGTGGCTTTTCCTCGTGGGGAGGACGAGAGAATCGGAGGACTCACAAGGTATGCTTTTATTTTTCAAAGGCATCTTGGCATTCGAGTTCCATTCGATGTCGGCGTTCTTCTTAAATCGGCTTGAAGATTGGCTCGCATATAGAGGTCGGTGGTTGTGAGCGGGCGATATATTGCGGGCGGCCCATGAAGCTTTTCACCTGCATGCGAGTTTGCGGTGGTCTCATTTCGATGATAGCTTTGATCTTTTGAGGATCCCACCTCGATGCCTCTCTCGGTGACCATGTATCCCAAAACCTTGCCTCGGCTAACCCCAAATGTGCATTTGGCGAGGTTAAGCCTCATTGAGATGTTTTCGGAGGCGATTGAAGAATTTTCTCAGTGCATGAGGTGTTGTCCGTCGATCCCTTTGAGTGGACGATCATGTCATCGACGTAAGCCCGATCTCTTTGTGGATCATATCGTGGAAGAGGGCGGTTCTTTGCCCGTTGGTAGGTAGCCCGAGCGTTCTTTAGTCCGAACGGCATTGCGTGTAGCGGTAGGTTCCCCAGGGGTTGTGAAAACTGTCTTTTCTTGGTCTTCTTCGGCCATCTTGATCGGTGTAGCCGGCAAAACCGTCCACGAAGGACTTGACTTGAAATTGGGCTGTAGTGTCTACCAACATGTCGATGTTGGGTAGTGGAAAATCGTCCTTGGGACTTGCTTTGTTGAGATCTCGGAAGTCACGCAACGGCGTACTTTTCCATTGGCCTTGGTAGCCGGTGACGATATTGGAGAGCCATGTGGGGTACTCGATCACCACGATGAAGCCGACGAAGCATTTTTGATCTCCTCTTTGACTTGTAAAGACCACTTACGGCTTGATTCGGCGTAGCTTTTGCTTGATGGGCTTAGCCTCGGGATTGAGGATCCGGTGCTCTACAATGTTAGGATCTAATCGGGCATGTCTCGGTAAGACCAGCGAACACGTCCACGAACTCTTTGAGCGGTGCGATCAATGCGTCTTGCTCTGTGCGGTGAAGAAACTTCCGATTTGCGTCTCTTTTGGCTCTTGGCGGTTCCCAAATTCACTTTGGTTAAAACCTCCTCGGCGGCTTGGGCCCGGTTTTCTCTCGTTTGACAACATGCTTAAAGATGTGCTTAATGTATTGTTCATTTAATGTGTACCTTCTTTATCAAGTGAATCGTTATTAAGCTGTTTGTGTGTTAGTTAATTTATCGGTTGTTAAAGATGCAATGAGAGGATACTCGGAAAGATCGAAGCATTCATTAAGAGCATACGGGAATACATTGTGGCAATGAGTTCGTAATCTTCGGCGTGAGGCCATCGAGATGACTCGAGAGACTCAAATTCAAAGCTAATGGACTCGGGATGAGTTTTGACACTAGACTCTAGGACTCGAGGGTCGGACCAAGTTGTTCGATCATGTCCTTTTTGCTTTGGCGGTGGGTCAGGAGAAGGTGGCCCGGTTATTGAGTGGCCATGAGCTTGATAGGAGATGGGGCTTGAAAGGCTTTATGTCACCGATTCCCGATCATTGCTATCACGAGTTATCGAGAAACAAAATCGATTAGATCCGGCATCTCGATTTCTTCTTTGAAGAAGCGAGTGTAGCGGTGGTTCGTCCCAAGCATCGTCTGCGGAGTCTCTTGCTTTTGTCTTGGGCATTACTAGCTCGAATGCGGACTCGTCCCGCTTGTTGAAGGCGGGAGTGTTGACAGAGAGTTTTCGAATTCTTACGCCAAAGAGGGAGTTTTCTTGAACCAAAATTCATTGTGAATAGTGGTGGTTGTGGATCCGGCGAGGGCGGTGTGTCGAGGAATGCTCTTCGGACGGGATTTGGCTTGAGGCCTCTGAATCTTGCCGAGTTCTGGCTGGAAGCTTGTCCATGGTTGTCGGCCGGCTTTGTTTGGCAGCGATTCTGTTCCCTTTTACGGATCTTCTTCCGAGTTGCCGGCCTTCCTTGTGAAGTACTTGAGTCATGTCGAAGGCGCAGGACGAAAGATCGGAGATTGCGTGCGAAGCCTCTTTTGTTATACGTGGAGCGTTTTCGCGCGGCTCGCTTGTCCTCACGCAATGTGTTCGGGAGTAGGAGAGTATCCCGAGGCCGTGCGAGAGTATTACATTCTTTGATATTGATGATCTGTTGAGTGCCACACGATGGCGTTTTCCCAAAGCCGAGGCCCGGGATGTAGTTCATGTGCTTCATCATTTTCATCGGGGGAGGATCTTGTCCCAAATCAAAGGCGAGTCTATGTGGCACACTTGGGCCTTTGGGCTTTCGATGGTGAACCACAATGTAGCATCATGCCATCATCGTCGGGTTTGATTTCTAAGACCAGGGACGCCCGTTGGTGTTTCGGTCACTTTCATTGACTATCTTGTCGCCGTAGATGATGGTCGAATCTGTTCCTTGGGCGAACTTTACGCGATGGAGAGTGGATGCCACCCCATTGATACGATGTAGCCGAGGCGTCCCAAAATGGCGGTGAAGGTGATCGGGATGTCGATGACTTGGAAGTACAGCCGGGACCATTTGTTTTCCGAACCAAGAGTTCAAGGTGGCTATTCCCAGGCTGGGCGGGATGTTGAGTCGTATGCCTTGATTGCACAGGTCGAGGGTTTTAGATCGGTTGCTTTGATCCCTAGCAAATCCATCATTTTGGCGGGAAGGACGTTCATGGATGATCCCCCATCTACCCGACACCGAGGAGACGGCGCTCGTCCGGTTGAAGCTGTTATGTAGAGAGGCTCGTTGTGAGTCGGCCCAAATTTTGGAAGATCGAGCTACGTGAAGGTGATGATATTCTTTGTAATTGACGCGTTGCCAATCATCGGCCCCACTTCATCGAGGTGTCAATGTGATGGGAACCATGGTACAGGCCGGGCTTTCTTCCAACTTGAGCTTGTGCGGGTAAGATGAAGTGAGTAAGGACCGAAGTGAGATGTTAGCTGAGTGCGCTTGAGGCTGTGTCAAGACAGGATCTTCAACCTTTGGGTCCAAGGTTTCGGCTTCTTTGGCGTAGGGCCCCTTTTCAATTCGTGGCTCGGTATGGGCGGCCTTTTGTACGTCCGTGGAGGATTGGCTGGGATTTGGCCAGGAACGTGTCGGAACATTCACCTCTGGACTTATGGCTTTGCTTGTCTCTCCGTTTACGGAGTGGGAGGAGCACGATTGGCGTAAGGCCGGCTGCGCATTTCAATTCGTTCACTTGTCATGGCTTTTTCTTGAAGCATCAATAGTGGCTTTGAGATCTTCCCAAGACGGGGTTGGATTATCTGGACCTTCGGGCCTTCGGTGGCGGTGCTGGCTTCGTCCCGGTGATAAATGGAGCAAACATTGCGGTGGCCACTTTGTGCGAGAACTAGGGTTTGAGGAGATTTCTTTGGAGTAGATGACATAGTAGTCAAACTTTCTGAGGGTTCTCCAAGGGTTCCATTTGTGGGATCACCCGGATTCATACCTCTTTTCGGTTTTTGTTGAGAAGATAGCTTCTTCTTTTCGTCGAGGTGGCCCTCGTTCATTGCATCTGGAATTCCATTTCCCAGACAAGCACTTTCCTGTCCTTGAGACGTCCCACGAGATGTGTTCGTTGTTCGGCGGTGGTACGGGACCTCAAGGGAGGCTGGATGGGCGAGGCTTTCCTCTGGAAGGTCTTGTGGCCTTACGTCATGCGCTGCATAGCTCGTCATATGAGGGTAACGAGTTGACTTCCCGGGAGACAATGAGAGATGTTAGAGATTTGTAGGAGCTTGATCATGGCTTAGGAAGCCCGAGAGTAGTTGGGTAGCTAAGGTTCGAAGTGGTGCATGGCACCTTCGATCCGAGCTTGTTGCTCACCTTGACGTTTCTCGATAGCCGCGAGGACTGCGAAACTTCTTCCGGTGTTGGGGAAATTTCTTGGGGGTAAGGTCCGTTCTCATCGTTGTTATCCAACGACTTGGCCATGGGGAATTGACGGTGTCACGGTGACGGAGGTGGGAAGGAGGTAGGACCTTCTTTGTTTTGACAGGAGACGGGTTCCCGGGTACTCTCGACCACTCTACGTTAGTTGGAGGGTGATGGGCAAGGTTTAGACACGGGAATGGCCTAACGGGATAAAGGGGAAAGCTCACGTGGCATGTGGTTTCCGTTTCTTTTATTTTTTGATTTTTTTTGTTGTTTTAATTTACTTAAAACATGTTTTCTCGAGAATCTAGGTAGGTTGGAAAAGATTGCTCTTCTTTTTCGCAACTATGCTAGATCTGGGTCGTGGAGACCATACGTGCGGCTATAAGCCCCTCGTTTTTTTGTATTTCGACATCCCGGGGTGGACGGCCCCGGGCGAGGGTCCTATAGTGCAAGCGGTTTCCACCGGCCTAAAGAAAAATCGAACCTAAGGACCGAGCTTTGTCATGTTCGTTTTGATGCGTTAGCCATGTGAATAGTGAACCGAGCCGGCCACTGAGTCAAGATCGAGTCGAGAGTTCGGCATGACCTCTCTTTACCTTGCTTGCGCAAGGGATGCAGTGACGTTAGGCGTTAGGTGGGTCATATCGTCATGGGCGACGTATCAAGGCGTGATGACGTGGTGTCATGCGAGCATGGATGTATATCGGGACGGAACATCGTGCAGGTGTAGCCGGAAATCAAGATCGGAGTCAAGATTTTAGCATGACCTTTCATCGCTTTGCTTGCGCGAGGATCTTGAGTTCCGAGCCTTGACTCAGAAAAATGGCCGGCATGGTATATGTATCCGAGTGTATGACACGGGCCAGGTAAAAACCAGCCGAGTGCGGACGAGTGTGACTCAAGACTCAAGCGTGCGGGGTTGACGCTTGGCTAGGATGGGATGTTTGGAATGATCCGTGCGCGCCCAAGAGGCCTAGGAAGACCAAACGGACTGCAAGCGAGACCACTCGGGTTAAGGGTTGTAGTGTGCGGTGTATCCGAGCGGCGGTGCGCGTAGTGTGCGGTGTAGCAGAGGGCGGCGGTGTGAAGTAGAGTGCGGTGTAACCGAGCGGCGGTGCGCGTAGTGTGCGGTCTCTAAAATTCTTTTACGAGTAAAATAGAAGTTTTTGAAGAATTTTAAATGTATGCACGAGATGTATATTGATGCATTTTTTTTTTGTATTTTTATTTTTTTTTGTAAAATAAAAACGAAGCACGTGCACACACACAACTTGATTAAAGGAAGGGGTAAAATGAAAGTTTGACCCTCATCATCGTTTTAAAAATCTTTTGTTTTGTTTAAAAGTTTTAAAACAAAAAGTCCCAGTAGTCGCCAAGCTGAAATTACCCGGATCAGAAGGCCTCGCGGCCCGGCATCCCGGCATCTTTCGCGTTGGAGGTGTCTCGCCGTTTGTTTTCGCATTTGTAGAGTCGCCACGCCGTTTTTATTAAGCCCAAAACATTGAAAAAGGGCATCGGTTTAAAGATAATTTTAAAGCTGTTTTTGTGTGATGAGATTTTGAGTTCGGAGGTCGAGATGACTCCTCGGGAAGAGAATATTAGAATATTAGAGCTCACCAGAGTAGCCTCGTAAAACGAGTCTTTCGGATACCCACTAATATCCTTTAAATGTTGTGTGTGTGTGTGTGTGCTTTTAAAAATGCATCTTTGTATCGGATGTCTACATTGTATGCTATGTATGGAAATGTATTGAAATAGTAATGGAAGGAAGCCTTACCAATATTGGTTCGTGTCTGTCTTCCGGGGAATGGTGTTTGAGGTCGGAGTAGCGTTCGGTATGGATCGGGATTGCTTCGGGAGATGCGGTTGTCCGCGGACGGAGTTTCGGCGTGAGTTGAGGTTGCGAGGCTGCGTTCGGGCGAGAGGTTCGGCGTGCGTGGGGATCGTCGGGATCACTCGGGCGAGAGGTTCGGCGTGCGTTGTGGTGGCGGGAGTCACTCGGGCGGAGTTTCGGCGTGGTTTGGAATCGTCGGTTTGACTCGGAAAGAGCCGGGACACCGTGGAAAGACCGGGCGAGGCCTCGGAGTACCACGAGGGGCCTCGAGTACCTCGAGAGTGCCTCGGGGCGGCGGGAGCGTCTCGGGAGCGCTCGGGGAGGCCGGAGCACCACAAGGGAGCTCGGAAGGCCTCGGAAGGATCGAAAGGGGCGGGAGTGCCTCGAGAGGACTTAGAGGGGAGCCGAGAAGGCTAAGGGAGGAAGAGAGAAGAGGGAGGTGTGTGAAAATGAGGAGGGAAGCCCTCTATTTATAGTAAAAATTTCGGAGCAAAGAGGTCCGTACGGACCTTCTTGGTTATCCCGAGAATTTTGGATTTCCTCGATTTGAGGGAATGCCAATGATGGAGAATATTACGGAATGATGGTGTTCCACGAGCAATAAGGTAAAATCACGGACCATCTTGCATGCAAAGAGGTGGTACGGACCAACTCTGCAGGGAAGTAATCATTTTCCCGGGATTTGAGGAATATTGTGGACTTTAAGGGGATTTAGTAATCATTGAAACAAAGAGGTCCGTACGGACCTTAATTGCTTCGATTTCTGAAAAATTCCCAAAAAGGTCCTTTTGTCCCTTTTTATCCCGAGGAAGGCTCCTCCCTTGGTTTGGTTGGGGGTTTGAGAGGGTTTTGAGAGGGTTTTGAGTGAGAGAGGTCTACGAGGCTGCGTGGATGAGTCTGCGGTGTTTCCGTGTGTTTGAAAGGGTGATCCAGTTGGGGTACTTACGGCGTGAGTTGAGATTGTAGGGCTGCGGTCGGCGAGTTTCGCGTGGGTTGGAATCGTCGGTTGGATTCGGGCGAAGGTTCGGCGTGCTTTGGAATCGTCGGTTGGATTCGGGCGAGAGGTTCGGCGTGCGTTGGAAATCGTCGGTTGGATTCGGGCGAGAGGTTCGGCGTGGGCGGGATCGTCGGTTTGACTCGGAAAGAGCGGGACGCCTCGGGAAAGACCGGGCGAGGCCTCGGAGTACCACGAGGGGCCTCAGAGTACCTCGAGAGTGCCTCGGGCGGCGCGGGAGCGTCGCGGGAGCGCTCGGAGGAGCCGGAGCACCGCGGGAGCTCGGAAGGCCTCGGAAGGATCGAAAGGGCGGGATTGCCTCGAGAGGACTTAGAGGGGAGCGAGAAGGCTAAGGGAGGAAGAGAGAAGAGGAGGTGTGAAAAATGAGGGAGGAGCCCTCTATTTATAGTGTAGGAAAAGCGCAAAGAGGTCCGTACGGACCTCTTAGGTAATTATAGATTTCCGGGATTTGAGGGAATCTCGTGGACTTTAAGGGGATTTTCGTAATGATTATGTACGGGTGCAAAAAGAGGTCCCGTACATACGAACCTTTTGACATGCAAAAAGAGGTCCGTACGGACTTTCCATGCTCTTGTGAATGTGATGGCAAGCTAGCTCTCGTCGAGAGCTTTCCAACCATATATGGCACGTCTCAATCGGAGTTCGTATGAATGAGTTATGACCTCCGGAAGTTTGCCTCTGGGTTTGTCGTATCTTTGGGATGGAGAGCGATCCAGATGGGGTACTTACGAAGCCCCTCGCGACGTCACTTATGAAAGAAGTGGGGTCGTCGATAAGATAAGAGTCTGATACTGGATCGCGTCTTTGAGAGAGAAGGTGGACCGTGTAGGTCGATGCGTTAGAGACGTAAGCGGTGTCTGTTGTGTGTGACCCGTTTAGAGTCGATTAGGGTTTAGAACCCTGTGATAGGATTCCTACGTATCCCTAGCGGGAATCAAGCCTGATCGTAGTTCGTGTGTGGGGTGAGTGTTGTGTACGAGGACGTGAGCTGTCCTCTAACTGAGACTCTGTGTGTGGACGTGGTGGTGTCCTGTGGGTGACCGCATAGGTCGATGGCTGGACCCTGTGATAGGATTCCTACGTATCCCTGGCGGGAATCAAGCCTGGTCGTAGTTCAGAGGTCGTGTAATCGTGAGTGTATGCGGACGTGGTGGTGCCCTGAGGTGATGTGACCGCTAAGGTCGGCGTGATGACGTGGTGGTGTCCTAAGGTGATGTGACTGCTAAGGTCGACTATGAGGACGTGGTGGTGTCCTAAGGTGATGTGACTGCTAAGGTCGATTGTGAGGACGTTGTGGTGTCCTAAGGTGACCGTTTAGGTCAGTTGGCTGGACCCTGTGATAGGATTCCTACGTATCTCGAGTGGAAATCAAGCCTGATCGTAGTTCACGTGTGAGGTGATCTTACGAGAAGGTGGGTAATCTCACGAAAAGATGGGTAATCTCACTAAAAGATGGGTAATCTCACGAAAAGATGGGTTAATCTTACGAGAAGATGGGTAATCTCACTAAAAGATGGGTTAATCTTACGAGAAGATGGGTAATCTCACTAAAAGATGGGTTATTCTTACGAGAAGATGGGTAATCTCACTAAAAGATGGGTAATCTCACGAAAAGATGGGTTGTGATGTAGGAGGACGTGTCACGTCCTAAGATGATATTTTTGGGAGGTTTATACGGTCTTTCGGACCGAGTAATTTAAAGCCTTCCGGGCTGGAAATAGTGATGGGGGAGGTTTATACGGTCTTCCAGACCGAGTGGTTTAAAGCCTTCCGGGCTGGAAATAGTGATGGGGGAGGTTTATACGGTCTCCGGACCGAGTGGTTTAAAGCCTTAGAGTATCTGTGAGTGAAGTAGTGAGGTTTGTGGTGAATGGACGTGGTGATGTCCTGAGTTGAAGTTTGTGTGAAGGCGTCTATACCTAAATGAGACTGTTTGGGGGTGTCTACCCTAAGTTGAGAGATGGCTAATCTTACGAAAAGATTGGTAATCTTACTAAAAGATAGCTAATCTTACTAAAAGATGGGTAATCTTACTAAAAGATATGCTAATCTTACGAAAAGGTGGGTAATCTTTCTAAAAGATATCTACCCTATGTGAAGGATAGCCAATCTTACTAAAAGATATGAGATGTCTATCGAGGAGATAGGGGACGTATCTCGCTACGAGTAACATGGGAAATATTTAAAGACGTAAGTATGATTTTTTCATACCTTTGTTGTGTTTACTGCGGGGAGGAAAGGCCTTTGTGAGGAGGAAGTTGAGGACGTGGGAGCATCGGCCGAGATGAAGAGGACGTGGTGGCGTCTCTGGCTGAATTGCTGAAGTGTTTGAGGGCATGGGCGCCTGCGATCGAGTTGTTGAAATGTTGAGGGCGTGTGGCGCGTCGGCCGAGATGAAGAAGGGACGTGGGATGCCTCGGGTTGAATTGCTGAAGTGTTTGAGGGCATGGGCGCCTCGATCGAGTTGTTGAAATGTTGAGGATGTGTGGCGCCTCGGCCCAGAGATGAAGAGGACGTGGGACGCCTCGGGTCTTTGGGACAAGGAGAGGAGGATGGCTCATCTTTTTTTTTTTTGATTTGACTCTAGCGGATGTCTTGGAAGTATCCGGTCGAGGAAGGTGCTAAGTTCACCGAGGATGATGAGGTAGGCTGGCGGAGGCACCGAGATGTGGGAGTTTTACCGAGCGGTAGTGCCGATGACTTAGAAGTAGGACTCCCCTTTTTTTCGTTTTGTGCCTTGTTTTTTCGTTGCGGCGTGGTTCTATGAGATCTTCGGTGCCGGCCGTGGGACTAGGTGGATGAGGCCATGTTCGGTTATCCCGCCATAATGTCTTGGGCTCATTCTTTGAGGAAGAGGAGGACGGGAGAGGGACGATGCGGCGTGGCCTTGGTATGCCCCCTATGGTTCCGAGGGATCCACCCTTTGGGATGATGCATCTGCGACATGGATGTGCTAGAAGTACAACAGTACACCTGGGCGGCGTGAGTGCCGAGAAGTTTATTTTTGTATGGCGAGGAGTATGGGACCTTCGTCGGGGAGGAAGGCGAGGATGCCGCGGGTGTTGGCGAGGAGAGGCGGGATGTTCCACCACGTCCCCGGATGTTCCAGCTGCATCGGACTTTACTTATGTACGCGGGGATTCGTCGAGGCGGAGGGTGTCGATACCCATCCGGAGCGAGCTCACTGCGGCCTATCAGGTTGACCCGGATGCGCCAGTGGGTGTGCTTACTCTTTTCCATCTTGACATATTTTCTGTATTTTTCTCTTTTTGTTGAGTATGAATGTATCTCTTTTGCTGAGCATTTCTTTGGCCGTTTGCTTGTGCAGGTCTCGAGGAGATCCTTTGACACGTTGACCAGCTGTTATGTGGCGATGCGGTCTTTTGCAAGGAAGTTCGCGGGAAAGCTGTCTTGCGGAGTCTTCGCGGCACGCGGCGGTGTTTGAGACAGTGCCTTTGAGGAGGTCTGTGGATACTCCTTCTTCGAGGGCTGAGCCAGGGCCACAGCCGGAGGTGCCAGTTCAGGAACAACACAGCTTTGATGTGGGGACGCCTTCGGGGGCTCAGAGGTCGCAGACCCTTCATCAGTTCTTTCCTCCGCCGGAGGCACGGGGTGAGGGTTCATCCTCGTATCCCTTCTTTAATCCTTTCACCGGGTTTTGACCCTTCGGAGTACTTTGAGTACCCGCACGAGGAGAAGTGTTGTATTCGATGACGAGGATGTGATTGTCGAGTTTTCGAGATGCCGAATTTCCCGTTTGTGGAGGATGATGATGAGTCGGATTAGGGCTCTTTTGCTTTCCCTCTTTCTGTTGTTTTTTTTATTTGTAGAGCAACAGAAATCTTTGTACCTGTAATAAAACACTTGTTTTTTTTTTGCACAACAAAGTATTTTATTTTAAGATGTAATGACGTATTTGTGATTCCGGGGATTGACCTAGGAATTGTTGCTAGTTTATTATTATTTTTGTGCATGTCACATAGTGGGAATGCATTTGTGGTTAGTGGAGGTGAGCGGGTTTTACGGCGGTTGGGAGTGAAGCGACTTTGACGGTTTCATGAGCGGCGGGAGTGATGTCTCTGGGACGCATTTGTTGGATGTGGCGAGGCCATTGCCGGGCTGGTGAGGACATCATTCCCTTAGTTTCGGGGAGACTTTCCACGGCATAGATCGCTTGGCGCTAGGGGGCCGGTTCATGTGTGGGGAAGCCCCTGCTTTGTTCGGCGGCTTTAGATGCTCTTACGTATTTTACGAGGGTATGGAAGTATTTCGCTTTCCCTCCTGTGGTGCTCCTTTGACGCTGGGAGAGTGTTGTGTTGAACACCGAGTACCTGGATTGGTATGAGTAGCATATCGGGCAGACCCAAGTGGTTTTGGGGAGAAGGCGTGAAGCAATTCAGGGCAAGGTTGTCGTCTCAGCTATAGCCTTAGGAGTGCAGAAGCTTGGTCTAACCCTCAGGATGTCATGGGAGACGCTTTGTTTGACTACAAGAATCGAGTTGACAGACTGGCGGGGAGAGGTCCCCTTTTGCAGACTCATAGGGAGAAGATCCGAGCTGAGGCACGGGTGAACGATGCTCTGAGAGTGACTGGTTCGTTTGACACGACTAGGAGGACTCCTGATCTCGGAATGAGGAGACGAGAACTCGCTCATATGGAATGAAAGATGACTCGTTGGGGACGAGGGAAGAAAGGAAAAGAGTGATGAAGGGCCAAACGCGAGTAGCATGGAATGACCTTGAAACACGAGTATCCATTCATCGTCGTTGCGAGACACATTGATTGTTAAATGTTTTAAGTTGTCTTTTAGCATGTTGTGAGTTTGAGAGTAGGCCGTGCTTGAACTCATCAAAAAGTGTTTTAAGCTGTGATGATTTGGGATTTACTTTTAAAGCTTTGTCGAGACACAAAATCTCTTGCTTGTTTCTTGTACGAGCCTTGATGACGTCAAACTATTGGGATTTTTGTGTATGCTTTAGGACCCCGAACCAATGAAAGTTTGCCCTACGTTCCCCTCGGGTGAGGGGCTCAGGTCTGCGTAGTTCGACCCTCTTTTGTGGGAGAAATGACTCGTAATGTACACTCACAAGGGCGTATTTATTTTTGAAAAGGTGGGAACGGGTCCCCTTTTGTGTGAATGCCTTATTTGATGTAGGCATAAAAAAACATGCTTTTGGGTTTGACTCTTTTGAGAGAGTATAAGCATTGAAAAGCTTGTAAAAGTGTATGGAAGCCCTTGCTGACAGAAAATCAGTGTTTAGCTCTACTTTCCTATTTTGTAGAAAAAGAAGACTTGTCGAGACATCTGAAAACTCGATTCGTTCACATTGATCACATGTTTGCTTAAAACCCTTTTGTTGATGTTGGGTTATTCAACAATTAAACTGATATGCTTTGATTAATCACGAGGAGAAAGTCAACCGGTATCAAGGATCGAGTTGATGCAGTATGAAAGAAGGTTTGTGTATAGGAGAGGTCATTGATGAGACCGGGTTTGTGGATTTGTATGTGTTTATGATCGGACCATTTCTGGTTGCCTACGTTCCCCTTAAGACAAGGAGCTCGGGTCGCGTAGTTCGGGTTTGAAGCTGTGTTTGGCTTTGGGGCCGGGCGTGAATATTCGTGCGGCCTTTGGCGAAAATGCTCGGAAGGTTGAATGATGAGGCACGGGCCTTGAGATGATTTCTTGACAAGTCGTATTTGACGGTCTTTTCAGTGACTCCCTTGCTTCTTGATCGTTGGCGCTGGGTCTTTGACCTCATTTTTTTTTGTGAAGCTTCTGCTTGAGCCCCCTTTTTTTTTTGTGTAGCTTCTGCTTGAGCTTTTTTTTTTAGCTTCTGCTTGAGCCCTTTTTTTTTTTTTTTTTTTTTTTTTGAAGCGCGTGAGGGCGAAGGCAAGCCCTGCTTGAAATTTCTTGATGCGCACGAAGGTGAAGGCAAGCTCCTAGATTGTTGTCAACATGGGGTCAATCTTTTAATCTTTGAGTGACCTTTTGTTGTCCTTTGATGTTGCCGCCGTCGTTTGACTTGGTCAAGGTGATGGTGGGGACATGTTTTGGAATGTGTATGGCTTGATGGAGGCCTTTGTGTGGGGTATGGTATGGGGAGCTATCGATTGACTTTCTCACACCAATTAATCAAAGCATTAATCGTTTGTGGAATTACTTGTTGAGCAATGCAAGTGATCACATAGAACAAAACCATTTCATTAAATGTAATGTGGGGTGCAAAATAATGTCTCAAGTCTAGCAAGAAAAGAAAGAAGACTTATGTATGGAAAATTGAAGACTTAATTACAATGTCCAAGGAGGACTTGATTGAATGAGAAAGGTACTAGAACCTACGAGGTTTGGCTGTGTAATTCTTTGATTTGCGTCTCTTCGGGCTCTTCAGCAGTTCCCAAATTCATTTTGGTTAGAACCTTCTCGGCAGCTTGGGCCCGATTTTCCTCTCGTTTGACAACATGCTTAAAGATTTGTTTTAATGCATTGTTCATTAATGTGTCTGCGTCTTTATCAAGTGAATCATTATTAACTGTTTTGGTTAGTTAATTTATCATTTGTTAAAGTGACAATGAGG
This sequence comes from Adenophora triphylla var. japonica, assembly GCA_022495995.1. Taxonomy (NCBI): domain Eukaryota; kingdom Viridiplantae; phylum Streptophyta; class Magnoliopsida; order Asterales; family Campanulaceae; genus Adenophora; species Adenophora triphylla. The sequence continues at coordinate 13,952 of JAFEMH010005353.1, forward strand.
ATACTCAGAAAGGTCGAACTTTTATTCGAAGCATAAAGAAGCGCGATTTTTGTTACAAACGCATAATCTTCGGCGCATAAGGCCGTCGGACGACTCGAGAGACTCAAACTTAAAACATGACGGACTCGGGGTCTTTTATTTTCGAAGCTAGACTCTATGATCTTTGGGGTTAGACCAAGCATCTCGATCATTATTTACGGGAACGGATTTCGAGTGTATTGGGGCCGTAGGGCGCTCTAACTTTCCTTCTTCAATCAATCCTTGAATTGCTTTCCTCAAAGCTGTGCGGTTGTCGGTTGTATGACCGTGGTATTTATAGAAAAGCACACCGCTTGGTTACATCCCGTTGGCATTAGGAAATTTGGGGCAGTAATTTTCCATAGGTTCGAGGAGACCTTGCTTCACTACACGATCGAATACCTCGCTCAATGGCATCCCGAAATCATCATAGTGTTGTCGTTGTCTCGGGGGACCACCGTTTCTTTGTAGTGCTCCATTCTTAATATAATGGACTGCTCCGACAACCTCCCTCCCTCTCTTGGGGCGAGATATTGGATTAGGCGGGGCTGGGTGACTACCATTTTGCATGCTCGGTGTTTTCTCAAACTTGGTCCCGGCGTTGACCGTGGCGCGAAGATCGGGATAGAAGTGGTGGTGATCGGGGCCTTCGGGGAAGGTTTGAGGCGGGAATGGAAGATATCCATTTGCTCTTCTTTGGAAAGCGGATCCATTATCTCGCTTAGTTTCCAGTTCCATCTCTTGTAGAACTCACCTACGAGGCTCGTCATCCTTTTGTTCGGTGGCTTGCAGGTCATGGCGATTGGTTTCCCACTCAAGATTGGCGCGGTACTTCTCTAGGAAGATGTCACTGATTTGTTCCCAGGTGGAGCGGTTCTCGATTTTTACGTTGAGGAACCACCTTAAAGCTGTGGATTTCAGGGAGTGCTAGAAGTGATCCGTCATTTGTTGTGGGGTGGCCCCCTTGGCTCTCATACCTAAGACGTAGGTATCGATGTGGATCTTTGGGCATTACGTCCCATCGAATTTTTCCATTTCCGGCATTCGAAATTCGGAGGGAGAGGAACCACTTTGCTTAGATACGTGGGCATAAGGGAGTCCTTCCGAGAGTTAGCAAATTTTCCTTGCATGCTCTTCATTTGTTCGACCAACCAAGCCATGTGAGGGTCGGCAGGTGGAGGCAAGGCGTGTCATTTTCGGGACGGAAACCGAAGATGGAGGTGGATTGGCTGATGGGATCGCCATTCGGGAATATTGGGGAGGTAGTTGAGTGTAGACCATCCCGTACTCTGGATTACTGAAATTGGAGCCAAGGCGTGATTACTCGGCGCCAAGGGTTGTGTTTGGGAACTTGGGAAATGTTTCGCTAGCCCCAAGTGGTAGTCCGGCGGGTGGAAGGTTTGAGATGTCGGGATATCCGCTTGGGATGTCTGTCCCTAGCGAGCATTGGGATTTCGGATTGTGGGCTGTGAGGCTCGTATAGAGGCAAAGGATTGAATCCACAGGTATCGAGATGCATTGGGATCTGGTAGAGCGAGCACGTATGTGTCTTTGTTGGTGCGAAGCTTGATGTGCGAGCCGGGAAGCGGCATCTTGAGAGTGGGCATGTCGGGCTGCTTGGCCCAGCGCTGAAGGGAGCTTTGAGCGAGAGCTGCTTAGCGTTGATGGGATCTCGTAACTTGGCGGAGCGGGACCTGCTGATAGCTTTGAGAAACCGGGAGCCGGTATGTCTTCGTCCTCTATGAGAACAAAGGTTCCGTCGGAGTTGGGAAGCTGCAAGCGGTTCCTCGAAGACGCAAGGTGTCTACGATCCGAGCTTGCTGCTCTTCTTGGCGCTTCTTGATGGTTTCGAAGGCTTGCAGCACCTCCTCCATTGTGCTGGAGGTTCCTTAGTGGCGGGGTTCCGTTTCCCTCACTTTGTTATCTGTTGATCCCGCCATGGGGAGTAGCGGGCTGTTCGGACCGGCGAGCCGGAAGGGCTATCGGACCTTGTGACCTCGATGCTGAAAAGGCGGCTCCCGGGTACTCTCAACCACTCTCGGTTATTTGGAGGGGGTGACGGGTAAGGTTTAGACATGGGAAGGCCTTTCGGATAAAAGGGGAAAGCTCATGTGACATGCGATTTCCGCTTTTTATTTATGATTTTTTTTTTGTTGTTTTAATTTACTTAAAACATGTTTTCTCGAAGTCCTAGGTAGGTTGGAAAAGATTGCTCTTCTTTTCGCAACTATGCTAGATCTGGAGTCGAGTGGAGACCATACGTGCGTCTATAAGCCCCTCGTTTTGCACACGTATTTCGACATCCCGGGGTGGGACGGCCCGAGCGAGGGTCCTATAGTGCAAGCGGTTTCCACCGGCCTAAAAGAAAAATCGAACCTAAGGACCGAGCTTTGTCATGTTCGTTTTGATGCATTAGCCATGTGAACAGTGAACCGAGCCGGCCACTAAGTCAAGATCGAGTCAAGAGTTCGGCATGACCTCTCTTTACCTTGCTTGCGCAAGGGATGCGTGGCGTTAGGCGTTGGCGGGTCATATTGTCATGGGCGACGTATCAAAGGCTTGATGACATGGTGTCATGTGAGCATGGATGTATATCCGGGACGGAACATCGTGCAGGTGTAGCCGGAAATCAAGATCGATCAAGATTTTAGCATGACCTTTCATCGCCTTGCTTGCGCGAGGATCTTGAATTCAGAGCCACGACTCGAGAAAAATGGCCGGCATGGTATATGTATCCAGGCGTATGACACGGGACCGGGTAAAAACCAACCGAGTCCGGACAGAGTGTGACTCAAGACTCAAACGTGCGGGGTTGGCAGCTTGGCTAGGATGGGATGTTTGGAATGATCCCGTGCGCGTCAGTGGCCTAGGAAGACCAAACGGGCCTGGCAATCGAGACCACCCCGGGTTGAGGGTTGTAGTGTGCGGTGTATCCGAGCGGCGGTGCGCGTAGCGTGCGGTGTAACCGAGGCAGCAGTGTGAGTAGTGTGCGGTGTAACCGAGGCAGCAGTGCGCGTAGTGTGCGGTCTCTAAAATTCTTCTTCTGAGTAAAACAGAAGTTTTTTTTTTTTCGAAGAATTTTAAATGTATGCACAGATGTATATTGATGCATTTTTTTTTTTTTGTATTTTTTTTTTGTTTAAAATAAAAAGTAAAGCACGTGCACACACACACAACAGTTAAAGAAAGGGGTAAAATGAAAGTTTGACCCTCATCATCATTTTAAAAATCTTTTGTTTTGTTTAAAAGTTTTTAAAACAAAATAATCCCCAGCAGAGTCGCCAACTGAAATTACCCGGATCCGGCTCGCGCGCGGGCCCTAGCATCTCGCATTAGTCGCTTTTCGGGAAGTCGCCCGGATCCGAGAGGCAGCGCAATCGCGCCCCGGCATCTGGCTTATTCCGTTTTAGCGTGTTGGAGGTGTCTCGCTGTGTTTTTGCTTTGTAGAGTCTCCACGCCGTTTTTATTAAGCCCAAAACAATGAAAAATGGCATCAGTTTAAGAAAGTAAACTGCTTTTGTGTGATGAGATTTTGAGTTCGGAGGTCAGATGACTCCTCGGGAAGAGAATATTAGAATCTTAGAGCTCACCCGAGTCGCCTCGTAAAACGAGTCTTTCGGATACCCCTAATATTCTTTAACTGTTGTGTGTGTGTGCTTTTAAAAATGCATCTTTGTATCGGATGTCTACATTGTACACTGCTTTATTGAAATGTATTGAAATAGTGTAGGAAGGAAGCCTTACCAATTGTTGGTTCGTGTCTGTCTTCCGTGGGGAATAGTGCTTGAGGATGGAATAGTGCTCGGGACGGACAGGATTGCTTTGGAAGGAGCCGGTTGTGCGCGGACGAGCTTCGCGTGAGTTGAGATTGTAGGCTGCGGTCGAGCGAGTTTCGGCGTGGGTTGGAATCGTCGGTTGGATTCGGGCGAGAGGTTCGGCGTGCTTTGGAATCGTCGGTTGGATTCGGGCGAGAGGTTCGGCGTGCGTTGGAATCGTCGGTTGGATTCGGGCGAGAGGTTCGGCGTGGGCGGGATCGTCGGTTTGACTCGGAAAGAGCGGGACGCCTCGGGAAAGACCGAGGCGAGGCCTCGGAGTACCACGAGGGGCCTCGAGTACCTCGAGAGTGCCTCGGGGCAGCGCGGGAGCGTCGCGGGAGCGCTCGGAGAGGCTTCGGAGCACCACGAGGAGCTCGGAAGGCCTCGGAAAGGATCCGAAAGAGGCGGGATTGCCTCGAGAGGACTTAGAGGGGAGCCGAAGGCTAAGGGAGGAAGAGAGAAGAGGGAGGTGTGAAAAATGAGGGAGGGGGAGCCCTCTATTTATAGTGTAGGAAAACTGCAAAGAGGTCCGTACGGACCTCTTAGGTAATTATAGATTTCCGGGATTTGAGGGAATCTCGTGGACTTTAAGGGGATTTTCGTAATGATTATGTCTGGTGCAAAAGGTCCGTACGGACCTTTTGGCATGCAAAGAGGTTCGTACGGACTTTCCATGCTCTTGTGAATGTGATGGCAAGCTAGCTCTCGTCGAGAGCTTTCCAACCATATATGGCACGTCTCAATCGGAGTTCGTATGAAGGAGTTATGACCTCCGGAAGTTTGCCTCTGGTTTTGTCGTATGCTGGGATGGAGAGCGATCCAGATTGGGGTACTTACAGGTTGTCACCCAAGAACACGACTGTGCGGTTGTCACCCAAGAACATGACTGTGCGGTTGTCACCCAAGATCGCGACTGTGCGGTTGTCACCCAAGATCGCGACTGTGCGGTTGTCACCCAAGAACGCGACTGTGCGGTTGTCACCCAAGAACGCGACTGTGCATTTGTCACCCAAGAACACGACTGTGCGGTTGTCACCCAAGAACACGACTGTGCAGTTGTTACCCAAGAACACGAATGTACGGTTGTCACCCAAGAGAACGACTGTGTGGTTGTCACCCAAGAACACGACTGTGCGGTTGTCACCCAAGATCACGACTGTGAAATCTGTAGCTGCCGGAGGGACTGATGCTATTGTTCATGCTGTTGGGGATAGATGTAGCTGTCGGAGGGTCCTATGCTACTACTGCTGTTGACGGTTGCCGGGTGCGGGGCGGTCTTTTGTTGGCTATTGGCTTTGGGGTCTGGGACCTTGCCTGCTATGACGGGAACTTTGCTTGCTGGGGATCGAATTCTTGGTTGTGCTTTGGTGGCGAGGCCATCTTTGTTGACGGTTGACCTTTGTGTCCTGAGCTTTGCTTGGTAAGTCGGGGACTTTGCTTGTTAGAGATCGGGCTCTTGCTGACGTTTTGGCGGCGGGGCCATCTTTGTTGACGATTGACTTTTGTGTCCTGAGCTTTGCTTGGTAAGCTGGGGACTTTGCTTGCTGGGCAGCGAACTCTTGCTTTGGCGGCGGGGCCATCTTTGTTGATGGTTGGCTTTGTGTCCTGAGCTTTGCTTGGTAAGCTGGGGACTTTGTTTGTTGGGCAGCGAACTCTTGCTTTGGCGGCGGGGCCATTGATCTTGGTATGCACTGCTGGGAAGACTCAAATAAACACGGATTCTTTGTCTCGGTTTTGCTTTGAGGGGCAATCTTTGAGATTTGCTCAGTTAATAGTTGTACCTGCGGGGGAAAACAACACTCGAAGCACTACATCTAACTATGCTATTTTTGTCAGCAACGGTTGAACTATGTTAGCTTGTTTGCATGAGTCTGTTCGTTCTGGGAACAAGGGGAAAGAAGTAAGATTTATTGTATTGACAGGTCATCCTTGCCGAGTTTGTACATAAGTTTATGGAACTGTCTCGGGTAAATGTGCAGGGGTACATTTGGTGGGGGGAATCCTCTCCCGTGCAGTCATATGTGGGTATGAGGTGTATTGCAGCGACGGCGCGTTGGAGGGTGTAGCGGGTAAAAGACTTGCAGGATCTTGATGTTGCCTGATGCTGACCAGGTGTGTCACCGGGCATGACGTGTCTGCTTGTCAAGAAGTGTCACACGACTGGACGAATCTCGTGGCAGGTCCCTTAAAAAAATCATCTCAGGACTCAATTGTAGACATTTCCTTTTCAGCAGGGGAAAAACCAGCAGTCCCAATAAGCGATTTCTGTGACCAAAATTGAAACTTTAAATCACCATGGAACATTATAACAGAGAAATAGCTTCTCGGGAACATCAATTTCATCAGGACTTCCTTGAAGTTTTGCATTATCACCGGAAGTATCATAGGGAGCTCATTGAGGGGAGGTATGGTATGCCGTGCCTTTGGTCGTTAAAAGATTGGAAGATTTACTGGGATTTGCTCCGGGCTGCATCCTGCTTTTGGGATTCGGAGAGACATATTTTCATTTTGTCTTAAAATAATCTGACGCCGACCATAGAGGATTTCAGAGCATTGACTGGTTGGCGTGAGTCGACGAGTGTAGCATTCCCACGGGACAGACGGCCAGCTGTGGAGCAATTGTCAGACTTCCTCTGCCTGCCAGCAGATCAAGTGTCATTTATGATTCTGGGTGATGGGTCTATAGACTTGACTCGGATGGCTAGGTTGCGCTTATCCAGCCCTGAGTTGTTCAATCTTTCTGTGTCTCTGGATATGTTCATGCTGTTTAGCTTGTCAGCTCACTATTTCTGCGGGTATATCGGAGTCTGTCCGGGCGCACTGTTAGAGGTTTTCAGGCAACTCAGGGGCGACCGATGTGACGACCCCAACCCTAGGCACTCATTTTAAATACTTAATTATATGCCTTTAATATTTATGTTATCTTTATGTGTTCAATTATGTCTTTAAATTCTTAAATTAAGATAAATTGAGTGAAAAGTAAATTTAGGACCTTATGAGAATTTATTGGACATTAAATAAAGAAACTAAGGGAAATAATAAAAATGGGAAAATGCTAAATAATATGGGGAGGTTAATTGAGTAGGATGAATTAATGGGATAAGGTTTATTTTAATTTAATTTGAGTAGGGTGAAAGCCTTGGGTTATTTGATGGGGGGCCAAAATCCTTCCCTCTTCCCTCCTCTTGCCAAGTGTCCTTCCCCCATCACCTCTCCTACTCCCTTCCCCCTTCTCCTTCATTCACTACACTTTTCATCCTAGAGGAAGTATAGAGAACCACCATTGAAGCCTTCTCCCAAGCTTTGAGTCCAAGGCATTTCTTCACCAAAATCAAATCTAAGAGCACCTTTGGAGTTGGATCACCTAGAGGAATCCATCTAGCTAGAAAGATCAACCTTCCATTGCAAACCCTAAGGTGAGTTGTTATGATTCCCTTCCTCTACTTGTTCATAAGTTCCTTGAATGTTGTTCTTGTTCTTGAAATGATGATTCCTTGCTTGGAAATCCAAATGGGTGTTGAATGATTGGAAAATGAAATTGGTTGAAGTTAGGGTTTAAGGAATGATCATTTAAAGGGTTGGAAATGGGTGAAATGAGTAGAGATAAATAATCTAGGATTACTTGGTTTTGAGTTTACAAGTTTGAATGGGACTTGGTAAGATGAAGGTGTTCTTGGGTGTTCTTGTAGTAAGCCATGGTAGAGGAAAGGAGAACTAGGGTTAAAAAGGATAAAAATCTGCATTTTGGGCTGGCTGGAGGCTTGGGCGGTCGCCCAAGGGGGGCTGAGCGGCCGCCCATGTTGGCAGAAGGTATTGTGCTTTGAAAACCCACTTGGGCGGTCGCCCAGTGGTGTGGCGATCGCCCGTAGTGGCGAAACCACAATTTCCCTTGAAGTCCCACTTGGGCGGTCGCCCAAGTGGTTAGGCGGATCGCCCAAGACCCTGAACCAAATTTTCTTAAATTAAACTAGGATCGTTTAGCAAGTTTGTTGACCACTTATAAATTGAGACTCCCACTTGGTAATTGAACTTGAGCCTTCATTAAGGTATGGTATCCTTGTATATGGAATTGGTAGGGTAGGTTAATGATCCCTCATTTCCTTACTTGATGTTATAAAAATGGTTGTTGACATTGTTTAGTGTATTCATACATTGTTGCACTTTGATATTGATTGGGCATGAGTATATATTACCATGTGGCTATTGTTTATCCCTTTTTGTGGATTTTATTCAAGTATCTATTATGTGCTTGATATGTGTGAGTCAGCTGACGTTGGGGGTATAACATAATACGGTCAATTATGGAAGTGTGACCTAATGTGATCGGATTATGTTATATACGTGGCCGTCCCCTCCTGTGGCCACGGAGTTGGGGTTATAGCATCTGTATTGAGCCAAAAGCCTTACGAGTTGCTACTTGTCTTATTTGGTTCCCCGAAAATGGGTCTTATAAGACGTGAGTATTGCTTAAACGGCTCGGCATTTGTGGGTGGAGTATTATTATACCCAATCTTGTACGACTCTTGTTCGAGACGGGAAAAGGTAAACCAAGGTAATGGAATGTGTTTATAGCTTTCCCAATGTGTTATGTGCGACTTGTTATATGTTGCATTTATTTGGCATATTGTTGCATCCATAATAGCTTCTTTGAGATTTATTCTCACCCCTCTCCCTTTCTTGTTTTAGATCCCGAGACGGGCGGGACCGGCCAAGTAAGGACGGAGAGGAGTTTGGAGTAATCTTTTGGGGTATTGTCGGGGTACGTAGGGTGATGTATAAAATTGTATTTTGATAATTCCTTTCTTGGAGTTTGTAATTATAAACTTTAAACTCTACGTCATAACCTTAATCTTTTGTAACTAAAGCTGTTGACCGTTTTCAAAGTTAGTTATCTCCTCCTCCGATGTGGAGTTGAGTGGAGTTCTTTTGAAATGTTATGTTATTAATGTTTATGTTTGAAAGTCAAAGCAAAGTTTTAAAAGTTTAGTGTTTTTGGGTTAGTGAGGACGCTCCAACTCGGGACACGTGTAGGTTCGGGTCGGGGTCCTCACGGTTAATATCGAGCTCGGTTAGAATTCTCGGGTAGAGTCTAGGCGAGTGAGAGTGTGTGATAGCGACGTCGAGTGTTTAATGCGGGAGTTTGTTGTTATGGCGGGAAATGATGGTGATCGGGAATTTGGGTTTGGGTGGTGTTGGTAATCCGAATGCCGAGATGATGGATATGTTCGAGGTTTCTTCGGCATATGGCAACTCGGAATCGAGAACCGAATCGAGAATCAAGGCGACAAGGGCAACATGGTTTGGAGAAGTTCGTGAAGATGTCTCCTCCTAGCTTCAACGGAGATCCGAGATCCGGTGAAGGGCGAGAGGTGGCTTGAGGCTATGAATAAGATTTTCGCGGCTATGGAGAGTTCGGATGCGGAGAAGGTGAGATGTGCCGTTTTCAAGTTGGAAGGACCCGGCGAGCACCGGTGGCGAGTAGTGAAGGATGGTTGGGACCGGGATTTGACACCACGAGACTTGGGAGAACTTCACACGCAAGTTCGGGATCACTTCGTGCCTATGGTTACTAGAGACAAGAAGGAAGGCGAGTTTACGAAAGCTGGAGCAAGGGACCATGACGATAGCGCGGTATTCGGCAAGGTTCACGAAATTGGCCCGATATTGTCCTCATTTGGTGCCGGATGAGGAGAGACGAGTCTACCGGTTTGTGAAGGGTTTAAGGGTTGAGTTCGAAAGCGATTATTGGCCAGCATAACTTCGCCAACTTCCAAGCAAGAGCGAATATGGCGTATCGGATTGAGAATGACATAGAGGAGCATCGTGGTAAGAATGAAGGCGGAAACATGAATAGATTCCAAGGTCAAGGTTCGGGACGAGAATAGGGTGCGGCCAGGACATTTACTCAGGAGCAAATCGAGGAGGAAATGTGGCGACTCGGCAAATCGTGCGACTCCAGTCGGTTTGGGATAGTGTGTGGTTATTGCAAGAAGCTAGGGCATTCGGAGGACGAAGTGTTGGAGCAAGCAAGGAAAATGTTTAGAGTGTGGGGCGACGAGGCCATTTAGAAAGAATTGTCCCAGGTGGCGAGAATAAGCAAGCGACGGGTGCCGGTTTTGGAGGACAAGGTAGTGGTGTGAAGAGAGGTGTAGATGGGAAACCCCAGATAGGGTGCAAGGTCGAGTGTTTGCCTTGGGTCAAGGAGAGGTCGATCCCAATCTTTGTCATTAGAGGTATAGTTCTGTCTCGGGAGTTAAGGCCCGCATTCTTATAGATCCGGGTCTTCCCATTCATTTGTGGCATCGCATTTTGCATTCTCATTGCATACTTTGCTGAATCTATGCCTTATGTGTTGGAGGTTTCTACTCCTATGGGAGAGTGCCTCACATCTTCTTTGATATATCTGGTTGTGATGTGACTATATGTGGGCATGTATTGCCGGTGGATTTGGTCGAGTTACCAATCCGTGATTTTGATGTGATCCTAGGGATGGATTGGTTGAGTCGGTGTCATGCTTTATGGTAGGCTGTCGTAGAAAGCGAGTCTCATTTGCTATGCACTGATATGCCTACTTTTGTATTTGATGCGGATAGATCTATGTTCGGTTTACATGTTATCTACGCTTTAAAGGCTAGGAAGATGCTATCTAAGGGGTGTACGGGTTACTTGGCTTATGTGGTAGATTCCAATAAGAAGTCTCCCGAGTTAGCTCATGTTCCGGTTGTCAATGAATTTAGTGATGTGTTTTCTAGCGAGTACTCTATGCCTCAGGATCGTGAGATAGAGTTTTGTATTGACTTAGTGCCGGTACCGCACCTATCTCTAAAGCACCCTATAGAATGTCTCCGGCCGAGTTAAAAGAGTTGAAGGTCCAATTGCAAGAATTGTTAGACCGAGGTTTTATTCGTCTAGTGTGTCTCCGTGGGGAGCACCGGTCTTGTTTGTTAGGAAGAAGGATGGTACCTTACGATTGTGTATTGACTATCGTTTGTTGAACCAAGCCACCATTAAGAATAAATATCCCCTTCCGCATATAGATGATTTGTTTGACCAACTCCAAGGTTCCGTTATCTACTCAAAGCTTGATTTGAGAAGCGGATACCATCGCTTGAAGATTAGGCCAGGATGATATTGCTAAGACTGGCTTTCCGGACTAGATATGGTCATTATGAGTGTGTTGTGATGCCTTTCGGGTTGACTAATGCTCAGTAGTGTTTATGGATATGATGAACCGTGTCTTCAAGCCTTATCTTGATAGCTGTGTGGTAGTGTTCATAGATGAGATCCTTGTTTACTCTAAGTCTCGGGAAGAGCATGAGAATCATTTGAGGATTGTCTTGTCCGTTCTTCGGGAGAAGCAATTGTACGCCAAGTTCGGTAAGTGCGAGTTTTGGCTTGAGCAGATTTCTTTCTTGGGGCATGTTGTGTCGAGTTCGGGAATTTCCGTGGATCCTTGAAGATTGAAGCCGTGGTTAATTGGAAGCAACCTTCGGCCGTGACCAGGAGGTCCGTAGTTTTCTTGGTTTGGCGGGGTATTATCGGAGGTTCATTGAAGGGTTTTCTCGGATTGCGACTCCGATTGACTAGGTTGAATCGGAAAGATGTATCGTTTGTATGGGATTCCAAGTGTGAAGCAAGCTTTGATGAATTGAAGAAAGAGATTGACAACGGCTCCTATTCTTACCCTTGGGATGGTTGCGAGAATTTTGTTATTTATAGTGATGCCTCGAAGGCGGGTTTGGGATGTGTGTTGATGCAAAATGGGAAAGTAATTGCGTATGCCTCTAGGAAGTTATCACCGGCGGAACAGAATTACCCTACTCATGATATGGAATTGGCGGCGATTGTATTTGCGTTGCATAAGTGGAAGCACTACCTTTATGGGGCGAAGTTTGAGATTTTCACCGATCATAAGAGTTTGAAGTACCTATTTACCCAAAAGGAGTTGAACAACCGACAAAGGAGATGGCTTGAGTTCTTGAAGGATTTTGATTGTGTCATTTCCTATCACCCGGGGAAAGCCAATGTAGTGGCGGATGCGATTAGCCGAAAGGCGTATTTGTGACTTTGAGTTCCCGAGAATTGATGAGTGAGGTAATTATTGCGAATGTTAGAGCCGTTCCGACATTGTATGAAGATTTGAAAGAAGCTCAACAAGGAGATCCGGAATTGAAGAAAATTTTAGATCAAGTGCAAAATGGGAAAGCCGGGGAATTTGCTTTGAATAGAGATGGGATTTTAACTTTCCAAGGGAGAATTTGCGTTCCTTCATCGCCGGAAATCAAGAAGCGTGTTTTAGAGGATGGCCATAAGTCTAAGTTTGCGATTCATCCGGGGAGTACCAAAATGTATCAAGACTTGAAGCGTGGGTATTGGTGGAATGGTATGAAGAGGGAAATAGCGGATTATGTTTCTAAGTGTTTGACTTGTCAACAAATCAAGGCCGAACATCAGAGACCGGCGGGACTACTTCAACCATTGGATATTCCGGAGTGGAAATGGGAAGGGATCTCGATGGATTTCGTTTCGGGTTTGCCTCTTACCGCGAAGAAGATGGATGCTATTTGGGTTATTGTGGATAGATTGACAAAGTCGGCTCATTTTCTTCCGGTGTCAACTAAGTTTTCGTTAGAGAAGTTAGCCCAGTTGTATATGAAAGAGATCGTTCGACTTCATGGGGTTCCGGTTAGTATTGTTTCCGACGAGAGATCCGAGGTTTACTTCTAGATTTTGGAGAGCATTGCATGAAGCCTTGGGTTCTAAGTTGTGTTTTAGTACGGCGTTTCATCCTCAAACCGATGGTCGGTCAAGAGAACTATTCGAATACTTGAGGATATGTTACGGGCTTGTGTGATGGATTTCCAATTATCTTGGGAGGATCATCTACCGTTAGTTGAGTTTGCCTACAACAACAGTTATCAGTCTAGTATTGAGATGGCCCCGTATGAGGCGTTGTATGGTAGAAAGTGTAGATCTCCGATGTGTTGGGATGAGGTAGGTGAAGCGAGACTTTGGGGCCGGATTTGGTTAGGGATTCTACGGAGAAGATCAAGGTGATTCGGGATAGATTGAAGACGACTCGAGTGAGACAGAAAAGCTACGCCGACAATAGAAGACGGGATTTATCTTTTCGGGTTGGTGACTTTGTGTTCTTGAAGGTCTCTCAGGGACGGGGATTAAAAGGTTTGGTAATAAGGGTAAGTTGGCTCAGAGGTTTGTAGGTCCGTTTGAGATTCTAGAGAAGATAGGGAATTGGCTTACCGGTTGGCGTTGCCTCCGTCTTTTCTTTGCTTCATGATGTGTTTCACGTTTCTATGCTAAGGAAGTATTGTCATGACCCCTCCCATGTTTTGAGCTCTCCTCCCGATGATGTCCAAGCGGACATGTCTTATGTTGAAGAGCCATTAAGAGTCTTAGAATTCCAAGTTAAGGAGTTGAGAACTAAGAGTATCCCGATAGTGAAAGTCCTTTGGAAGAATCATACCGTCGAGGAAGCAACGTGGGAGCTAGAGTTGGAGATGAGGGCGAAATACCCGTGGTTGTTTGAAAATTCAAGTAAGTTTTCTTTTAAAATTCGGGTCGAATTTTCTTTAAGGGGGAGTGAGTGTGACGACCCCAATCCTAGGCACTCATTTTAAATACTTAATTATATGCCTTTAATATTTATGTTATCTTTATGTGTTCAATTATGTCTTTAAATTCTTAAATTAAGATAAATTGAGTGAAAAGTAAATTTAGGACCTTATGAGAATTTATTGGACATTAAATAAAGAAACTAAGGGAAATAATAAAAATGGGAAAATGCTAAATAATATGGGGAGGTTAATTGAGTAGGATGAATTAATGGGATAAGGTTTATTTTAATTTAATTTGAGTAGGGTGAAAGCCTTGTGTTATTTGATGGGGGGCCAAAATCCTTCCCTCTTCCCTCCTCTTGCCAAGTGTCCTTCCCCCATCACCTCTCCTACTCCCTTCCCCCCTTCTCCTTCATTCACTACACTTTTCATCCTAGAGGAAGTATAGAGAACCACCATTGAAGCCTTCTCCCAAGCTTTGAGTCCAAGGCATTTCTTCACCAAAATCAAATCTAAGAGCACCTTTGGAGTTGGATCACCTAGAGGAATCCATCTAGCTAGAAAGATCAACCTTCCATTGCAAACCCTAAGGTGAGTTGTTATGATTCCCTTCCTCTACTTGTTCATAAGTTCCTTGAATGTTGTTCTTGTTCTCGCACTGATGATTCCTTGCTTGGAAACCCCGAATGGGTGTTGAATGATTGGAAAATGAAATTGGTTGAAGTTAGGGTTTAAGGAATGATCATTTAAAGGGTTGGAAATGGGTGAAATGAGTAGAGATAAATAATCTAGGATTACTTGGTTTTGAGTTTACAAGTTTGAATGGGACTTGGTAAGATGAAGGTGTTCTTGGGTGTTCTTGTAGTAAGCCATGGTAGAGGAAAGGAGAACTAGGGTTAAAAGGATAAAAATCTGCATTTTGGGGCATTTGGAGGCTTGGGCGGTCGCCCAAGGGCCGACGGCCGCCCATGTTGGCAGAAGGTATTGTGCTTTGAAAACCCACTTGGGCGGTCGCCCAAGTGGTGTGGGCGGTCGCCCATAGTGGCAGAAACCACAATTTCCCTTGAAGTCCACTTGGGCGGTCGCCCAAGTGGTTAGGGCGGTCGCCCAAGACCCTGAACCAAATTTTCTTAATTTAAACTAGGATCGTTTAGCAAGTTTGTTGGCCACTTATAAATTAAGACTCCCTTGGTAATTGAACTTGAACCTTCATTAAGGGATGGTATCCTTGTATATGGAATTGGTAGGGTAGGTTAATGATCCCTCATTTCCTTACTTGATGTTATAAAAATGGTTGTTGACATTGTTTAGTGTATTCATAAATTGTTGCACTTTGATATTGATTGGGCATGAGTATATATTACCATGTGGCTATTGTTTATCCCTTTTGTGGATTTTATTCAAGTATCTATTATGTGCTTGATATGTGTGAGTCAGCTGACGTTGGGGGTATAACATAATACGGTCAATTATGGAAGTGTGACCTAATGTGATCGGATTATGTTATATACGTGGCCGTCCCCTCCTGTGGCCACGGAGTTGGGGTTATAGCATCTGTATTGAGCCAAAAGCCTTACGAGTTGCTCTTGTCTTATTTGGTTCCACAACGGGTCTTATAAGACGTGAGTATTGCTTAAGCAGCTCACTGTAAGATTGGAGTATTATTATACCCAATGTTGTACGACTACTGTTCAGACGGGAAAAGGTAAACCAAGGTAATGGAATGTGTTTATAGCTTTCCCAATGTGTTATGTGCGACTTGTTATATGTTGCATTTATTTGGCATATTGTTGCATCCATAATAGCTTCTTTGAGATTTATTCTCACCCCTCTCCCTTTCTTGTTTAGATCCCGAGACAGGCGGACCGGCCAAGTAAGGACGGAGAGGAGTTTGGAGTAATCTTTTGGGGTATTGTCGGGGTACGTAGGGTGATGTATAAAATTGTATTTTGATAATTCCTTTCTTGGAGTTTGTAATTATAAACTTTAAACTCTACGTCATAACCTTAATCTTTTGTAACTAAACTGTTGACCGTTTTCAAAGTTAGTTATCTCCTCCTCCGATGTGGAGTTGAGTGGAGTTCTTTTGAAATGTTATGTTATTAATGTTTATGTTTGAAATTCAAAGCAAAGTTTTAAAAGTTTAGTGTTTTTGGGTTAGTGAGGACGCTCCAACTCGGGACACGTGTAGGTTCCGGGTCGGGGTCCTCACAACCGAGGTGTGGACCTTCGCCAAATCCATTCTGGGCAAGGGGAGATGGACATTGTACCATTGTTGTTGGCTGAGACTTACCACGGTATTGACAGGCTATCAGGAGGATCAGACTTCATGGGCGCAGGCAGCCCCACTTTATTATCTTTGTGGCTCTCTGAGCGATTGCGCTTGATTGGGCCATTACCAGAGGGTCGGACGGCGATGCCTTGGGTGACCAGGCCACGCAGACTGCTGAGAGATGTGGTCGCTGAGAGCTGGCAGATGAGGTTGGCACGGTACAGGACTACTGATCTGAACTTCTGGGTTCCGGCGTGGGGGTTACAGACCATGAGAGACATTCAGGATGGGTCGGTGGTAGTCAGACTGCCAGGCTTGCATGTGTCTTCATTCTGTATTCCATCAGCTTTGGTGAGCGCGACGTATCGGTACCCTCAGCAAATTATCCGGGCATTGAGAGAAAGGTTGACGACTGATGCTGTTCCGATGGTCATGACCGAGCCCCAGACTATGCAGTTTTTCAGCAGATCTTTTCTTGAGGGTTTCTTTCCTGCACGTACCCTTCTTCGGCAGTCCAGAGGGATTACTTACTTGACCACAGAGTATTTGATCTGGTATGAGGAGCAGTAAGGTCCTGTGCAGCTGGCGATAGAAGCTCGTCATCGGGAACACTTGGGAGCAGACTACCCAACCAGCCGGTCTTTCAGAGATACAGAGGCCCAGGGGAATCCAGATAATATTACCGGCGATGTTGCTGAGGACTATCGGAGATAAGAGATCCGGAGAGCTGCTCTGAGGGACGATCCAGAGGTGATGGCTCGCAGAGAGGCCTTGCGACAAGAGAGAGCTACCAGGGCCGCTTTGAGGGAGACTGGTCTGATCGAACCACCAACACGCATTATACCAGAGCTGGGACAGGCTCAAACAGACTTATTCGACATTCTTAGGCCAAGGACCTCCCGAGGACCGAGGAAAAGGAAAGACAAATGTACGAGTTCGGGAGCGGGGACGAGTTTCTAGACACTTTTCTGAGAGATAGAAGACTCTTTTTGTTTGTACTTTGAGGGAGAGATTTATTTGTATGGAACTTGAGTATCGCTTGATTACTTTAGTGCAGACGAAGTAGATGTTGAAAATTTATTCTCTTTTATTTGCAGCAAGTTATTTGAGTCAAAAGTAAGCCGTGCTTGAACTCATCAAAAAGAATATTAACTTAAAATGAACCTTTGAAAAGCCTTGGAACTGTAATCAAAACACATTTTGGCAAGATATAAAATTTTGCATCCATTTTTAGACCGAACCACGAGTGGTTGCCTACGTTCCCCTTTTACATAGAGAACTAAGGGGCTCAGGTCTCCGTAGTTCGACTCAATCAAATTTGTGCTCAAAGAAAGGGGAAGACAGAAGGGGGACATGGTGCAACCCTGTTTTTTACCTAGACCGCCCCTTTTTAGGATTTTCAGCCTAGATGGGTATATTCTTTTAGCACCGGGCGTATCCCTTATTTTTGCATGGACTGCCTTTTGAGAGGTTTTCAGTCTCATCTGGGACAATTTTTATTGCGCCTTTATTCTCATTTCTCTTTTTTTATTATTTATTTTTTATTTATTTTGTTTACAGAGGGGAAAAGACTCAATCACACATAATACCGCCGCAACTTGTCTCCGTTGACGGGGTGCAAAAATGGGTTGCCATCCAGATCTGTCAGCTGCATCGCTCCTCCGGAGAATATCTTCTTTACTAAAAACGGTCCGACCCAGATAGGTGCCCATTTGCCCAATGCACTGTTCTGATTTGCGGGCTTCATCTAGAGGACCAGATCACCAACCTTGATATCCCTGGGCTTCACTCTTTTGTCAAAAGCACTGGCCATTCTTTTCTGATATGCCCGATTATGCTCCATGGCCTTTAATCTGCGTTCGTCTAACAGTGCCAATTCGTTGTACCGACTTTGAAGCCATTCAATCTCATTTACCTCATTCTCGAGCAATACCCTGAGGGATGGAATTTCTAGCTCAATGGGCATGACAGCCTCCATTTCGTAGGTCAAGGCGTATGGGGTTGCACCTGTAGCAGTCCGTATTGAAGTGCGGTAGCCCCACAATGCTAAATGTAGCTTCTCCGGCCAATCTCTTCCTCGCTCGGCCATCTTCTTTATGATTCTCTCCAAATTCTTATTAGCAGCCTCAACAGCACCATTCGTCTGTGGTCTGTATGGTGAAGACTTGTGGCGCTTGACCCTATATTCAGTAAGCAGACGATCGGTCTCTCCCTCAAAATGGGTTCCATTGTCAGAAATGATCTCATTCGGGACTCCGTAGCGGCAGAAGATCTGTTCCTTTATGAAGCGAGCTACTTTCTTAGCTGTGAGCACTTTGTAGGACACGGCTTCCACCCATTTCGTGAAGTAATCTACCGCGACCAAAACAAATGAGTGTCCATTGCTCCCGGATGGAGTTATCTTCCCGATGACGTCGATTCCCCATGTTGCAAAGGGCCACGGAGTTGTCATACAGTACAGATCATGAGGAGGGATATGGTTTAGGTTGGAGAATCGCTGGCATTTATCACAAGTCCGCACAAATTGAATACAATCAGTCTCCATGGTAATCCAGAAGTAGCCAAGCCTGATAATGCTATGCATTAGGGATCGAGCGTTCATATGAGGTCTGCAGGCGCCATTGTGAACATCTTCCATTACTTTCTGAGCTTTTTCTTTGTTGATACAGAGCAGGAGAGGGCAACCTTCCCTTTTCTTCCATAACTCATTGCCAAGTATGACGTACTGACCCGATAGCCTTTTCAAAGCTTGTAGACTCTTGGCATGAATACCTTTTAGGTCTCCTTCTTTATCAACGGGGAAAGATGCTTAACCATGCTTGAGATATTGGAAGATCTGGTTGTACCACGGCTCCTTAACAGTTTCGATCTCAATTTCACAAAAATATGCAGGATTTTCTCGCCTACCGACCCTGAACGGTTTGATTGACTTTCCTTCTGGGATTTCTACCAAAGAGGCTAGAGTAGCTAGGGCATCGGCAAATCTGTTCTTATCTCGCGGCAGGAACTGGAATGACACTTCCTTGAACTGGCCAACGAGCTCTGCAATGTAAGCGTGATACCTCTGGAGACACGGATCTGAGGTTTTCCATTTGTTGGCGGCTTGATTTATTATTAGTTGGGAATCACCGAACACTTCCAACTCATCCACATGTCGCTCTAGGGCAGCCTCTAGACCAGGTATGCAAGCTTCATATTCGGTTGCATTGTTGGTAACCGAGAAGTTTAGCTTGATAGCTATGGGAGTATGCATGTCATTCGGGTCTACCAGTACCATCCCGATGTCGTTACCTCTTTTGTTCGTCGCACCGTCAAAGAATAACTGCCACCGATTGCCATTTTCTACGACAAAAATCCCCTCATCTGGAAACTGGAGATCTGGTCCTCGGGCTTCTATACTGGGGGAATCAGCCAATTGATCTGCCAAAGCCTGTCCCTTGATTGATTTCCGGATCACATATTTGATATCAAATTCAGCTAAGAAGAAGGTCCATTTTGCCAATCTGGTGGAAATGTTGCCTCTGTCACCCTGAAATAGGTATCTGATCGGGTCCATCTTGGAGACCAGATGTACTGTGTGGGATAGCATATAGTGTTTCAGCTTTCCGACCACCCAAACCAAAGCTGCGCATGTCTTCTCGAGGGCAGAGTAATTCAACTCGCTACCTTGGAATTTGCGATTGACAAAATATATGGCATTCTCGACCTTGGAGTCTTTCTTCTCTTGCGCTAGCATGGCCCCGATAGTTGTGTCTGTGATCGTCAGATATAGAAGTAGAGGCTTGCTCCCGTGAGGTGGGCAGAGAATGGGAGGATTAACAAGGTAAGCTTTGATTCTCTCGAAAGCTAGTTGACATTCCTCGTTCCAAACCACTTCCCGATTCTTTTTCAATAGCTTAAAGATTGGCTCACATATGGAGGTTAGTTGGTTGATGAATCGGCTGATGTATCGTAGATGGCCCATGAAACCTTTCACTTCGGAAACAGTTCTTGGTGGCTTCATTTCAACAATTGCTTTGACTTTTCTGGGATCTACTTCGATGCCTCGCTCTGTGACCATGTAGCCTAAAACTTTACCCCGGATAACCCCAAAAGTGCACTTGGCTGGATTTAGCCTCATGGAATGCTCCTGGAGTCTGTTGAAGAACTTTCTTAAATCAGTGAAGTGCTGTCCATCTGACGCTTTCGAGTGATAAATCATATCGTCCACATACACTTCAATCTCCTTGTGGATCATGTCGTGAAACAGGGTGGTGACGGCCCTCTGGTAGGTAGCTTCGGCGTTCTTCAGCCCAAATGGCATCACAGTGTAACAATAAGTGCCCCAAGGAGTGGTGAATGTTGTCTTGTCTTGGTCTTCCTCGGCCATTTTAATCTGGTTATAACCCGCAAAACCATCGACGAAGGATTTGACCTCATAGTTCACTGTTGCATCTACCAGCATGTCAATGTTTGGCAAGGGGAAGTCGTCTTTGGGACTGGCCTTGTTGAGATCCCGGAAGTCTACACAAACCCGAACCTTTCCATTTGCTTTTGTGACCGTTACAATATTTGCCAGCCAAGTCGGGTATTCGATCACCTTGATAAAGCCCACCCGTAGGAGTTTCTCAATCTCTTCTTTGACTTGTAAGGACCACTCAGGCTTGATCCGCCTCAGTTTCTGCTTTATTGGCTTAATCTCTGGATCCAGGGGTATCCGGTGTTCTACGATAGATATATCCAACCCGGGCATGTCTTTGTAGGACCAGGAAAAGATGTCTACGAACTCTTTAAGCAACTCGATCAGGGCAACCCACTCATCTCCGGAGAAGAAGCTGCCAATTTGCGTTTCTTTGGGTTCTTCAGCTGTTCCCAGGTTCACCGTTGTCAATACCTCATCGGCAGCTTGGGCCCAGCTTTCCTTTTGCTCGCGAACCTGCTTTGAATCATTTTCTAAAATTTTCTCATCTATTAAGTCTGCATTATCTTCAATTGAATTAGGCTTGATTATTTTTAAATCTTGATGATTAATTTTAGTTAAGCGTTCAATTGTTAGATTGGCAATCACGGGATACTCAGAAAGATCGACCATTTTATTCAAAGCGAAGGGAAAAATAGTGTCTACAACACGACGACGGTCTTCCGTCGTGAGGACGTCAGACCGATCGGAAGACTCAAACTCAATCACAAAGGACTCTGGGGACTGACTCGGGACATGGGGGACAAATTTAGACTCGGAGGGATCGGGACGAGGCTTGAGCCCTAGCTTTTTGATCATAGTCTCCCTGTCAGCGACCGGTCCTTGGAATGAAGTCCAGTTTTGCAGCGGCCTCTCTGCAACGGTCTTCAAACTATTCAGATCTGTAACTGGCCCCTTTTCAAACTCCAACACAGCCACCACCTCGTTATCAGAGGAAAAGTCAATCAAATCACTGAGATCACTAGCAACAACCACCCCTCCTGTAGGTACTTCTGCCAAATGTATGTCATCCTCAGGCTCTGACAGCCCCTGCTCCTTAAACAGATCTGCCAAATCACCATCAATGTCCACGGGATCAGCATCGCGGATCTTGTATATTGTGGGTTCGTCCAGAGCAAGCTTCTCAAACTGGTTCACATAATCAGGTCCCCAGAAATGGTAACTGTTCTCGAATGTAGCGGTGACGCCTGGCCTTCTAGGCATACTCACAAGCATTTCCTTCACCGGGTTTTGACTGCTGGCAAGCCTCCGAATTGTTCTCATCCTTTCTTCCATTTGGCTCATCTTCAGCTCTGGGCAAACAAACATTTCCCCATCCTCTCTGACAAAGTGCTTGTTCAAAGACCAGCTGTACGGGCGCATCTCAGGCCTCTTGTACCTCTTACCAGCAGCTGAGGTCATCCTTTCTTTAAAAGCTTCATTCTTATCGTACGCTTTGTCTTCTCCCATCATGACATACCCCAGGCCTCGCCTGTTTCTCTTGGCTTCTGGCATCACAAACTTACATGGTCCCTATTGACGCTTCCCTAGCCCCAGGCCCGGGATGTAACTCATGCCTCTCATCATTTTCAGCACAGGGGGAATCTCATCCGAGGAGGTTATCAAATCTATAGTGCAAACCTGCCCTTTAGGTTTCTCAATCGTAAAACCACTGAGCATCAGGTTCTCCTGGTCAAGTTTGATTTCCATCACTGGCATGGTATTGGTACTGGTCTCCCCAATAGTGATGCTATCTCCATAAATGGTCGTCAGAACTCCATCTTGCACAAATTTCAAACACTGGTGGAGGGTGGATGCTACTGCTCCTATTTCATGAATCCACGGTCTACCCAATAGCGCTGAGAATGTGACCGGAATGTCGATAACTTGGAATTCTACCATCATCTCCTTGCTCCCAAACAACAAATTCAGAGAGACTATCCCCAGCACTGCTATGGATGTCGAATCGTAGGCTTTTATGGTCCGGCTGGATGGTTTAAGGCTATGTGCATCAATATCTAGCATACTCATCATTTTGGCAGGAAGTACATTCATAACTGACCCATTATCCACCAACACATGGGGGATTCGACGACCTTCCAGTGGCACAGTGATGTGTAGAGACTTATTATGCTTCGAACCGTAAGCGGGCAGATCAAGGTCTGTAAAAGTAATGATATTTCCATACTAGGCCGTCCCGATCAGCTGACAGGCTTCGTCGGGAGTGGCATTGACAGATACTTTGGTTTTGGACAGGGCTTCTTCCAGCTTTAGCTTGTGAGGGTAGGAGGATGTGAGAAGAGACCATAAAGAGATATCGACTTGGGTTCTCTTCAGCTGTGTCAAAATCGGGTCTTCGCGGCTTTCCTCACTTCCTGCTGATTTGTAGGGATCTTGAGAGGTCTGGGGATTCGAAACTGCAACTCCCTTGCCTTTCCCTGATGGATCAGCACTATCCGTTCCCAACATTCTTCCAGATCGAGTCAACAAATTAACCTCTTGATGATCTTCAACCACAAAATTCTTGCTGGCCTCTTTGAGTTACGCTAACGTAATCGGAACGGGACGAGTCTTTGTATGGCCACGCCGCCTGTCTTATCTCATTTATGGACAATGGCGCCTCTACACTAGCCGCTATCCTGAGTTCCTCCAAAGAGATTGGAGAATCTCTAGGAACCATGGAGGATATAGTGTTGACAACCAAACACTCTTCATAATCGTCATAATCAGCAGTATTATTCAAATCATACAGATCGTCAAGATACAAAACATAGCAGAAATTATCTTTCATTTCACCAGAACAAGGGATTACATCAGTCACAATCTTATTACAATCATCACTAACATTTCCATCTACGGACTCCCTAAACTCTATTACATTAACAAAATAGTCTTGGCCAAAATCCATGAGATTCACGGTGTTGCTAGGCAGAGGGTTGCTGACGACATTAGGACGAGGAGACTTTTCAATCTTCTTTTCATCTACAAGCCCTTGAATAATCCTCTTGAGGGTGAAGCAAGTATTGGTGGTGTGCCCCGGGGACTGATGGAACCGACAATATTTGCTTGTGTCAAGATTGGGATTGGGACTAGCAGGCCTGTAATTCTCCAGCGGCTTTATCATACCGGTCCTGAGCAATTCGTTGTAAACCTCCTCTGTAGTCATACCCAAGTCATCAAACTTTCCCTGTTGTTTTGGCTGGAATCTCCCACCATTAGGACCATTATTACCTCCTCCTTGCAGGTTATTGACAATGTTGTCCTTAACTACTTCTCTTCCTTTCGGTGCCATGGCAGAAATAGGGTTGGGTGCTCGGTATCGGTATCCTCCACTCCCGCTGTTACCGCCGGCATTTGCATTCGGGGTTTGGTTAAACAGTCTGTTCTCACTTCTAGCTCCCATTCCAACCATCTCTCGCAAATCTGGATACCAACCTTTTCCGATGGCTTCTCTGAGTACTGGCTTCCCGCACGACAAGAAGATGTATTTTTGGTCCTGAAGGGGAATTGGCTCTGATAGCTCATTAAGCTTGGCATTCCACCGCTTATAGAATTCTGTAATTGACTCATCAGCCTTCTGGATGGTCCCCACTAAATCATCCCGGGTGGTACGCCACTCCAGATTGCCTCTATTCTTCTCCAAAATGGTCTCCGTAATCTGGCTCCAGGTGGAGCGGCATTCTTGTTTCAGGGCCAAAAACCATGTGAGTGCTGGTCCTTTCAAAGTCAAATGAAAGTGGGATGCCTTAAACTCAGGCGTGCATCCCATCGCTCCCATTGTCATAACATAAGTATCCACATGAGTTTTCAGACAAGCAGTACCATCGAAGTCCATTTTCGGCATCTTGAATTTATGAGGCAAAGGCGTTACTTGGGCTGGGTCCACCACCTTGAGACCACTAGAACCTACAGTCAATTTGTTGATTTGTTGTTGCATCTGCTTCAATAAGGCCGTTACTTCCGGAGTTAAACCTGGAATCTGAGGGATAGCAGGAGCCACTGTTGAAGACGGCACTGGGAACTCCAAAATAGATCTAATGAGCAGAGCAGCCGATGGGAGACCAGAGGTACTGGGGACACTGATATTACTATCCAATAAACTGACAGAGCTGGGAATTATGTTCCCGTACATGTCATAGCCATTAAACTGCACACTGGGGTTCTGGGAACTGTACTGCGCTGACTGACCTCCGAATTGACCAAGAGTAGAAAATCTTGTACTAATACATGGAGCTGAATACGGAGTGGAACCATATAGATGCTGGGTAAGGGGAGAACATACTGCAGGCTGAGGAAAGTTGCCTTGAAGTTGAGACTGTGGATACCTCGGAACACTGTCTTGACAAATCTGATTACCTGAAAGCCGATACTGACCATTCTGCGCATCGGATCGACCACACCGGATAGGCTGTCGGGGTACACACTGAACTGGGGTTGGGAGTAGCTTGCCTGGAATTGAGACCCGTACTGAACCTGTGGCATCGGGATATTGGGAGCTAGAGAGGAAGTGAGATCGAAGAAGTTCGCTGGTTGACCACCACTCTTGCTGAGACCTTGCTAGGCGACTTGATTATACACTTGAGAGGACGGGGGAGGAAACCTTCCTTGGGCATTCACAATCATTCCCGGAGATGGCATTTGATCGGGACGTGGGGCATAGCTCATGGGAGGAGGCATAGTATTGTAACTGGGTGGAGCAGGCTGGGTAGGAGAAGCAGATCCAATCTCGTTATTGCCCTCTTCAGTAATTTCCTCATAAGAACCATCTTCTCTACGGAGCATTGCTATTCCCCGGGCCCTCATGGCCTCAACAAAGCGGTTATGAGCTTCTTCTTCTCGGATTTTGGCATTCTGAGCTAACAGGAGGGCCTCATGCTCCCTGGCCAAAGCGGCTTCCAAATTTATCCTAAACTCATCTGTAGACATATCGCTCAAGTTTGGTTGACTCATCGGACCCGAACCTCCAGCAGACTGAGCGGCAGACACATCTCTATTCCCTGTCATGTCTGATTCGGCACTGACTAGAGCTTCGGAAACTGCTTGAACTTCTTTGACAACCCGGACCAAACGAGCTCCCGGAACAGATGATCGAATCCAACCCGCTGTAGCTGCAGGGGTAGATACGGGCTTATAAGGTAGGGAAAGAAGAAGACTTTTGAGGACATACGGGAGAGGGAGAAGAAAGAAAAGGGGGGAACAGACTCGCACAAACAATTTATTTATCTTCAAGTATAAATCGGTGATTTAAATCCTAGGAACGGTTGGGAAAGGAGAAGCCTTTATTTATGCACACTACACCTTGGGGAAGCCTAGGGACGCAATGTTCAAATTACACTAAATGCTTTGTATTTGAAATTAATAATAAGTAATGATACCTAACCAAAACCTAACACGATGTGGGACGGACGGAAGATCCAAATTTTTGGGGAAATTCGGGCAGCATAACGGGTATTCTCGGAGAAATTCCAAGAAAAATCCGGCATGACCTCTCGTCGGTGCATGGTGACAATACGGCATGATCTCTCGTTAAGGACACGCCACGGGGTGACATGTCCCTACGTGAAACCATGTTGCATTAGCAACATGCCTACAAGGTGCAAGGTTTTGGGAAAGGTATAAGAACTTGTTGCAAATTTCAAAAGACAATTCATTTTGGTGTGATTAAAACGTTGTATCAAAAACCAACCGAGGGTAAGGTTTAAGTGTGGCGCCACCTATAACGCGCTAGGGGATTGGGTTTGACATTAGGCGCTCAAGCGTAGGCGAAATTCATGGCCGTCCGCGATGCCGTCAATCTCACCCGAGGGTTCTAAATCTATGTGGTGTAGTGTGCGGATGACTATATTCTTTTATTTATGAAAACTCAAAAAAAAATTATTTATTTACTTATTTAAAAAAAGAAAGAGAAAACACACACACTCTCACAGGGAAGAAAGGGAACAACAATCAACTGAGCAAACTTTTGATTCAAGGGACTGCCCTCAAACCAGAACCTGAGATGTGTCCAGTGACCATTCCTGTCGTGTGACACAGAACAGCAGGGAACAAAGCTGTCGCACGACCAGGATAGTCACTGAACCAGAACTTCTGCAAAACTGGGATTAGCCCCTGCCTCTCCTTGGCAAGGGATGAAACAAACCAATAAAGCACAACAATAAAGCCACAAGAAACCAACAAAGGTATACAAGTTGTAAGATCCCATAAAATGCATGTATCGCACAAGATTATCAAGGATGCACATAAGATGAATACATTGGATGTCTAAGTGAACGAAAGCATGACCCTCTTAGTTTTTTGAAAAAACAGGTTTTCCAAAAAGTTATTCCCTAGCAGAGTCGCCACTGAATGCGCGCTCGCCCGAAAAATGATTTTGGTTTAGAATAGAAAATGAAGGAGTCGCCACGCCATGCTTTAAGAGGTGCACTTTGAAAAACCTTTTGAAAAAGAATGGGTTCGGGGGTCAAGTTACTTGTTGGGAAGAACCGAGATTTCACCCAACACGCCTCATCCGTAGACGAGTCTTTCTAATTTAGATATCCAAATAATTCAAAAAACGTGCAAACAACGATAATGAACAAGTGCGATAAACATGAATTTTATTGAATAGGTAAGATCATTACAACTTGTAGACCAATTGTTCAGGGAGGCCACATCCCATTATAGCAATAAGAACAGATTACAACTGAAAACAAGTCCTCTGCAAGGGACCACTTATGTCGCGTGACACAGGACTCCTCATGTCCAAATGTGTCGCGTGACACCAATAGTCACTGATGGATAAAAATCCACTGTGTAATAAAAACCTTGCAAGTGTACAAGTTACCGTAGTAGCAACGTACAAAAGTAAGGGTCGAACCACAGAGACTTGAGTGAATTAACAAGTTGATTTAATTAGTGTAAACGAAACAAGAGAGGGGGGTTTGATTTTGATTGATTAAAATAAACTAAATTGAAAAGCAAATAAATTAACTAATTAAAATAAAACAGATATTGAAATCAAGAATGACAAGGATTCACGGATTGGGTTTCACAATTATCTCCTTCCTATGCTAATTTATAAAAACAATTACTAATCTTGTTCAAGAAATCGTTCACTTTAATAAGAGTTGGGAAGGTTAGATGGCCGGATTGCAACCCTATTCTTACTTCTATGTGTTGTGTTCCGCTAGGTCTACAAAACACACAAGTAATGCATTAAAATCCAAAGAACAATTGATTTTAGATTTGTTTGATTTCCGCTAGGTCT
Source organism: Adenophora triphylla var. japonica (assembly GCA_022495995.1). Taxonomy (NCBI): domain Eukaryota; kingdom Viridiplantae; phylum Streptophyta; class Magnoliopsida; order Asterales; family Campanulaceae; genus Adenophora; species Adenophora triphylla. The sequence goes on from JAFEMH010005353.1 coordinate 41,316, forward strand.
TCAATTAAATCTATTCAATGGAATTTAGGCCAATGTAAAAACTACCCACGCAAGTGTAGTAATTTATACCCTAGTAATTTAAAGACCAACAAAATCAATCAATAATGTTGAAGTCTAAAAAATAAATTAAGCAAATTTCATTGAACAAGAACAAGAAAAGTGTGGAAGAATTAAAACATCATTAGCATAAGAATTCGACAATTGTTACATCCAATCCGCGAAAGAAAATTTAGCTACTCATAATAAAAATTATAAAAAATAAAATAAAACAAAAACCTCAATCGAAATGGAGACGGAGGAAGTAATTATGGTCTTCTCCTTCTCTACACTACAATGCACGACTTTTTCCTCTCCTCTCAGTCAGTACGGCCGGAATAATTAAAACCAATCCTATATACAGTATATATATAATATACTATACCTAGGTTGCCAAAATTGTGAAACAGACATCAATCCTTGTTAAATCAATCAGGCCCAAGTCAAGATCCGGCCCGCTTCGTACCAAGCCCAATTTGTGAACAGTTCCTTGACTCGTGAAAACGAATCGTGATGACCCGTCCAACTCGTTCTGATTGCTTGCTTTGCAACAGCCATGCCTTGGCCCCACTGCTCCTTGGCCGGCCACCTTTCCTAGGCCACTCTCAGCCATGGCCTACAAATCTTCCAACCTCGGCCCCAAATGCCTTGCAATTTGCAATGGCCCTAGCATGCTCGGCCAACCATGGCCCTAAATTGATACCATTTGTTATTCGTTTCGTCCCCCGATTTTCTCGTCGCACTTTGACCACTATAATGACTTCTTTTGCGTTTCGCTCTTTGAGATTTTATTTTTAACTTTAACCCACGAATTTTTATAAATCAAATTTCTCCCAAATTTCCATATTTTCAGTTTGGTCCCTGAATTTTCAATAAATTACAACTTGGCCCTTGAACTTCCAAAGTGGGTACAAATCCTCCGTTTTCAGCATTGTTGCACTTCAGTTCCTGAACTATCAAAATACTAACAAAATACATTAAATTCTCAAGATTTCGAACAGAAAATAAGCTTAGGAACATATCTTTTGGATGGGTAAAACCACATCCATCAAATACCCCCAAACTTACCTTTTGCTCGTCCTCGAGTAAAACAAAACAAAACTACTCTAACAAATAAAAACAATCAACAGAAAATATTTTTGATATGTTCTCAATATATAAAAGTTGCCGGCCAAGCAAGTCTCAGATTCTCACATAATATGCTAAACAAGTGCCAATAGGAATATGCAATTACAATCACATTAATGCATCTAACCCACAATTTTCCACCTCGGCCTGAATGATGAATGAAATATGGGAGATCATTGTCACCAAAGTAAGATATTTTATAGGGTCACTAACCACATGCTCTAAATCAATGATACTAAGATGAAATTTCTGCACAAGGGACACTCATATGCATATTTAAACAAAACTGTCAACCCGGCTACTCTTTAGGGATCAAATATGGCTTTACGGTTTGTAATGTTTCACGATAAACGCGGGCTAGGTTCACGGCTCCAAATGAAGGCAAGGACATACGAAGTCAAGCAAGTGAAACTAGAAAGTCTTCATCTTACATCCTCACATTGAAATTTATCACTCCGCTCCAAAGCCAACCCATTGATTTAACCCCCAAACTTATAATTTTGTATACTTTCAAACTTGGGCTTGATCACCTTTCTTTCTTTTTGATCGCTTTCCACTTCAACATTAGAGAGGGCAAGGCACTTTTTTTTTTTTTTTTTTTTTTTTTTCATTTTTTTTTTCATTTTTTTTTCTTTGCACAAATATATCACGGAGAATGTGCATTCACTATTTTGCTCAAGCCCCTCTTTTCATTACATAATATGATCATTTTCTTTCTTTTTATGACCACTTTCCACTCAACCCTTTGATTTTCCAAACTTCACCCAAAAATTCCCATTCATTCTCTAGTTTCACTTTCTTGGAAAGGTAAGAAAATAGTGTATAAGTTAAAAGGGTAGGATAATGAGGGTACAAAAGAAGGCGAATGGTGGTCTAAAATAACCTCCCACTTTGTGAGAGATTCCATTCTTTTTCAAGCTCAAAAGGGGTTCTAGCGGAAAATTTTGTATAAGTGACGAGAAAGTTAAAGGCTCACAAATAGGGTTCAAAGAAATAGCCACATATCACTTCCCGAATAGCCTAATTGATGTGTTATTAACAGTCATGCAAACATGTTCTAGGGACCCCGAGAATGTCAAAGTGATCCTATAAAGGTCTCCTAAATTGGTAACAATGATCAAGAAAAATGATGAAAGTGAATGGTGGTGCAATTGTGTTTTACATGTATTAATGCAATTCTAATTAACATATTCAAATTGGCACAAACTAGCAAAACTCAATCAAAAACTCTCTCAAATCATCACGAACATTGGCCAACTTCCAAACATATAATGAGAACAAAATTTTTAAATTTTTCTATTTTTTTTGGAGGGTGACACTATATACACTCCCCTATAAACCCACAAACTCGGAGAGATATCTACCCTCAAACTCAAAACATGCTATGTCCTCATAGCAAAGAGAACAAAAACATACCTCGGGTTCAAAGGAGGATATGACACAACAAAACAAATAAATAAAGCAAATAAAACGTACCTACTTGGGTTGCCTCCCAATTAGCGCATTTGGTTAAGGTCGTTAGCCCGACCATTGCCCCTCTTACTTGGGGTTGAGATTGGCCTCAATGGATTTGGCCTTTGCTTTTCGGCCCTTTGACCACCTTTGATTTTCTCGGGCACAAACGCCCACTTCCTTCCATGCGTAGGTCCCTTTCTTAATTAATTCAGGTGGAGCCCACGAAACTTTGGGTGCTTTATGCTTCACCCTTTTTCTTTTCTTTTTGTTGGGGCTCTTGCCCCCAAACTTAGTTTGTTCCTTCACCTGCGGAACATCTTCCTCAACAAGATCAAAGAGGTTATCTTGAGCAAAAATATTAGCAAAAATAGTCTCAGATAAATCAAGCAAATAACTCTCCTCTCTAACTTTAAGTTTTGAATGCCCTTGTGGTAGATGTGATGAAATCGACTCTTTATGGGAGTCGTGTGGGGAGTGATACGACCCGTTACTCCTAGAGTATTGGTCGGCTTTAATGTTACTAGCCATGTGACAAACGTCCACATTATCCCTAATTTTCTCACCGTCATCCACACAATAATTCTCAATCGCAAAATCCATAATGTACCCTACAAATTCCTTCTTAGGTGGAGGTTCTTTACAATTTTTAAACTTGGAGAACCTAATCTCCTCCCCCATCACAGTCAATGCAATATTACCATGTGGCACATCTATCACTGATTTGGTGTCAAACAGAAAAGGTCTCCCAAGTAATATGGGAGCCCCAAATTCATCGCCCTCATGATTTTCCACACTTACCACCATAAACTCAACTGAAATTACAAATTTATCTACTTGAACCAACACACCCTCTACAACTCCTAATGGTCGTTTAACCGACTGATCAGCCAATTGCAAATTCCTTGTAGGAGGTTGTAAATTTTGTAATCCCAAATTCCTGAAAATATGGTACGGCATTACGTTGACACTAGCTCCTAGATCCATTAAACCATTAAAATTTTGACCCCCTAAAGTAATCGGAATAGTAAAACATCCGGGATCTTTTCTTTCTTTTTCTTTATTCAACACATCCACACCACCAGAGGGTATGGTTTTTCCAACATCAAGACAAGTGGATTCACGATTACTAGCAGAAAAGACATCATGAATTATCCCCAAACTTCTCTCTTCCTCACAAGCATAATTATCACTATCAACATCACAGAGAGAAGAGAGAAATACCTCCTCAATCTCATCGCTTTCATCCCAAATAGTCACAATAGACTTGGCTTGCTCTGGTGGGTTTTGAAAATTTTCTTGTCTTTGGCTTTGTACCGTTTCCACCAACTGTCCAATTTGGGTCTCAGAATCTCGCATGGCAGCCTCATGATTTCTGAAGGCTTGTTGTTGTTCCATCTTGTACTGTTGTTGCTCCATCTTTAACTGCATCATGGGCTCTTCCCAAGGCTCTCTGCTCCTCTCAAAGGGTCCCTGCGGTGGTGGTTGGGGATGGAGAGTTTTATTCGGTTGATTTTCACCCCATGACAGGTTGGGATGTCTCGGCCCTGCTTGCCCTCCTAGATTGTATGCATTCCCGTACTGATTGTTGCTTGGTGGGAACCTTTCCATATATGACTGCATCGCATGCACCTGCTCATGATCATATAAATGGGGACTAGTGGTGGGGCAAACTTCATAAGAATGAGTGTTAGAACCACAAGTTACACAACTATCATGCATTACATTACCAACAGATGACACATTGGATGCAGAATTGAAAGTACTACTCATGACCAACTTATCAAATTTTTGATTAAGAAGTGCAAATTGTTTTATGATCTCATCATTCATCCCTATTCCATTCACACTATTTGTTTTACCCCTTGACCCCTTTTGTTGCGAATTAGATGCTAATCTCTCAAAAAGATCTTGGGTCTCTTCCGCAGTTTTGGCTCCTAAAGAGCCTCACATTGCGTTATCAACCATAACTTTGATCGGCTTGTGTCAACCCCCCATAGAAAGTTTGATGCAATAAAGGCAAAGGAAAATTATGGTGGGGACATTGCACCAAAAGCATCTTAAACCTGTCACATGCTTCATGAAATGCCTCAAAAGAGTCCTGTGTGAACCCTATAATTTTCTGTCTAAAAGTGGCTAACGTAGCATGTGGGAAATATTTTCTCAAAAATATATCATGTAATTCATCCCAAGTATTAATGCTCCTAGGTGGGAGCAACATGAGCCACTTCTTAGCATTATCCCTCAAAGCAAAGGGAAAACATTTCAATCTTAAGTGCTCATCAGTCACACCCTCTCTCAATGGAAAACTCGACACAATCATCATATATTCCCTCAAGAAATTCAAAGAATCTTCAGAGGGGAGGCCATGAAATTGAGGGATCATGTTAAACAGATGGCCTTTTACCTCGTAACTTTTTGTTGCATCATTCAATACAATGCATGACACAGACGTGTCCACCCGCGGCCTAGAGAAGGCATCCATAGTAGGTGCCTGCAAAGCCATATCAAATGCAAGTTCTTCTCCCTCGGTGGAAGAAGTTTCTAATTCACTCAAAGTTACCTCTGTCTCGGTGACAGAAGTTTCAGAATCAGTCTCGCTCACTTGAGTAGAGGGAATGCCTCTCTCAACTTTGTCTATATCGTCGTTCAAAGGAACCAAATTAGGATCCAATGACCGGCGACCAAACATGCACCGATTAAATAAACTTGTTAAAAATCACAACAAGTCCCCGGCAACGGCGCCAAAAACTTGATGGATAAAAATCCACTGTGTAATAAAAACCTTGCAAGTGTACAAGTTACCGTAGTAGCAACGTACAAAAGTAAGGGTCGAACCACAGAGACTTGAGTGAATTAACAAGTTGATTTAATTAGTGTAAACGAAACAAGAGAGGGGGGGTTTGATTTTGATTGATTAAAATAAACTAAATTGAAAAGCAAATAAATTAACTAATTAAAATAAAACAGATATTGAAATCAAGAATGACAAGGATTCACGGATTGGGTTTCACAATTATCTCCTTCCTATGCTAATTTATAAAAACAATTACTAATCTTGTTCAAGAAATCGTTCACTTTAATAAGAGTTGTGACGGTTAGATGGCCGGATTGCAACCCTATTCTTACTTCTATGTGTTGTGTTCCGCTAGGTCTACAAAACACACAAGTAATGCATTAAAATCCAAAGAACAATTGATTTTAGATTTGTTTGATTTCCGCTAGGTCTTCAATTAAATCTATTCAATGGAATTTAGGCCAATGTAAAAACTACCCACGCAAGTGTAGTAATTTATACCCTAGTAATTTAAAGACCAACAAAATCAATCAATAATGTTGAAGTCTAAAAAATAAATTAAGCAAATTTCATTGAACAAGAACAAGAAAAGTGTGGAAGAATTAAAACATCATTAGCATAAGAATTCGACAATTGTTACATTCAATCCGCGAAAGAAAATTTAGCTACTCATAATAAAAATTATAAAAAATAAAATAAAACAAAAACCTCAATCGAAACGGAGACGGAGGAAGTAATTATGGTCTTCTCCTTCTCTACACTACAGTGCACGACTTTTTCCTCTCAGTCAGTACGGCCGGAATAATTAAAACCAATCCTATATACTCCCTCCGTCCCATAATAACAGTTACAGTTACTGTTCCGCACGGGAATTAAGGAAAAAGTGAAAAAGTTGATGTGTTGTGAGTGTAGATAGTTGAGTAGGAGAGAGAATGAGTGGAGAGAATAGTAAATTATAATGGTGTTGTGAGTATTAAAATAATGTAGGAGAGAGAATGAGTGGAGGGAATAGTAAAGATTCTTTGCCATTTTAGGAAGTATGACTTATTAGTGGGATGCCCAAAATGGCAAAGTGTGTCACTTGTTGTGGGACGGAGGGAGTATATATATAATATACTATACCTAGGTTGCCAAAATTGTGAAACAGACATCAATCCTTGTTAAATCAATCAGGCCCAAGTCAAGATCCGGCCCGCTTCGTACCAAGCCCAATTCGTGAACAGTTCCTTGACTCGTGAAAACGAATCGTGATGACCCGTCCAACTCGTTCTGATTGCTTGCTTTGCAACAGCCATGCCTTGGCCCCACTGCTCCTTGGCCGGCCACCTTTCCTAGGCCACTCTCAGCCATGGCCTACAAATCTTCCAACCTCGGCCCCAAATGCCTTGCAATGGCCCTAGCATGCTCGGCCAACCATGGCCCTAAATTGATACCATTTGTTATTCGTTTCGTCCCGCGATTTTCTCGTCGCACTTTGACCACTATAATGACTTCTTTTGCGTTTCGCTCTTTGAGATTTTATTTTTAACTTTAACCCACGAATTTTTATAAATCAAATTTCTCCCAAATTTCCATATTTTCAGTTTGGTCCATGAATTTTCAATAAATTACAACTTGGCCCTTGAACTTCCAAAGTGGGTACAAATCCTCCGTTTTCAGCATTGTTGCACTTCAGTCCCTGAACTATCAAAATACTAACAAAATACATTAAATTCTCAAGGTTTCGAACAGAAAATAAGCTTAGGAACATATCTTTTGGATGGGTAAAACCACATCCATCAGTCACCTTGCAGAGACTCACAACAAACAGATTACAGAGATCTCTAGATGAACACAAAACACAATTACAAACTAGATCTGAGCATTAAACAATATGAACATACAACTAAATGCTAAGATAACCAACTAAATCAACTTACAACTGAAGGATGGTCCCTGCAGATGGTCACGATATGTCGCGTGACACAGGACTCCTCATGTCCAAGTGTGTCGATTGACACAGGTTTACCATCTGCAGGTACCTTACAAACTGAGAAATAGATTCAACAGATGCACAATTAAATCAAACAATTATACCAGAATCAACCAGAATAGCATGAATTAGATACGAATCAACCAAAGGAATGTGGATATGGGAGATCCACACTCCCTTGACATCCAAATTGCAATAATAAGTAGATCACATCATGAACATGCAATTCAACTCAAGCAAATACGATTTAAACAGAGAGATTACAGTTGCCACTTGACAATCTGAGGCAGATGGAGCCTGATTATCAAGTGGAGAAGAAGGAAGAACAATAAAACAAATAGATAAGAGAGAGAGAGAGAGAGAGAGAGAGATGTGTTACCCTTGTAGTCCTCAACTTCTACACCAAGTTAGGTGTAGGAGCCTTCGATTCAGCTTCTGAAGTAGAGATCTAGGCACGAACTGAGAGCTAGATTGGAGAATTCAAGGTGTTTGGGGAAGTATGAGGGTAATTGGGTTGAAGGTGTTTGAAGGATGAGGGAATTGGAGAGGAATTGGGTAGTTTTTGGTGAGGGAGGAGGAGAGAGAGAGGTTCTGGGGCAATTTGTGCAGAGTGACGTTAGGGGGTCGAAATTGGGATCCATAACTGAGAGGGGTAGGGTCTTATTTATAGCTGCAGTTCATGGTAATCTTATGTCGCACGGCATTACGTAACCACTTTCCATGCTTCGACTTGTCGCGTGACACAAGGTGACCATAACCGTTTTTGGCCCCAAATCTGATTCTGGAACCTTCTTGGATAATACCTGAAAAGTCCAAAACAGATTTATTCCTTTTAGGTCCCTTGGCATGAGCAAAGTACAAAAAAGTACTTCCTTCACGAGAAACTTATGAAATGTTTTCGGAAGTCTCGGGATGGACCGGGAATTTACCAAAACGCCCCTAAATGCAATTTTATCATATTAAAATGCATCTGGAAGGGTTGCAAATTGGATTGGCGTACTTACACCCACCCCCCCCCCCTCCACCTCCCCCCCCCTCCACCTCCCCCCACTCCTCCCTCCCCAACTCATCCCTCTCCCAATCCCACCCCTAATGAACCCCCAACCCCAACCCAACTTGATATTACACCACCCACTCCTAACCCTCCATCCCCTCCACCTCCCACCCGCACTATCACCACTAGACTTTCCCATGGCATCACCAAACCCAACCCCAAGTATGCCAACCTATCCCTCCTCACCTCCCACACAAGCCGTCCCACCACAACCAAACAAGCCCTATCAATTCCCCATTGGCGTAACGCCATGATTGAAGAGTTCCAAGCTCTAACCCGCAACAACACTTGGTCATTGGTTCCACCTACCTCAGCTCATAACATTTTCGGATACAAGTGGGTCTTTCGCATCAAATACAATCCCGACAACACCATTCAGAAATACAAGGCCCGACTAGTAGCCAAAGGTTTTCACCAACAGCCCGGTGTTGACTACACCGAAACCTTCAGTCCCATTGTCAAACCAGCCACAGTCCGGCTACTTCTTTCCCTTGCCACAACCAACCATTGGCCCCTTCGCCAACTTGATGTCAACAACGCCTTCCTTCAAGGCACTCTCTCTAAAACTGTTTTTATGACACAACCCCCCGGATTTGAGGACTCCACCAACCCATCCTTTGTTTGTCGCTTGTCAAAAGCCATCTATGGTCTCAAACAGGCTCTCCGAGCATGGTTCCAAGAACTCAAAACCTACCTCACCACATATGGCTTCCAACCCTCCTTATCCGATCCCTCTCTGTTTATCTTCAACAGATCTCCTTCCCCAACTTACCTACTAGTCTATGTTGATGACATCATTGTCACCGGACCTTCTCCCTCTCAACTTCAGTCATTTATCTCTAAACTATCCAACCGATTCTCCCTCAAGGACCTTGGTCCCTTGTCCTACTTTTTGGGTGTCGAATTCGTTCCAAATCAAAATGGGCTCCTCCTCTCCCAAACTAAATACATCCATGATCTTCTCACCCATCACAACATGATTGACTGCAAGCCGCTTCCCACTCCCATGGTAGCATCACCACCTCTCACCAGATCCACTGACACTCCAGCTGTTGACCCTACCTCCTATCGTGCTATTGTTGGTGGACTACAATACTTATTCTTCACTCGTCCCGACATTGCCTTCTCGGTCAACAAGTTTGCAAAATTCATGCAAAACCCCCAACCTTCTCACTGGGTTGCACTGAAGCGCCTTCTACGCTACCTTCATGGCACCATGCACCTTGGTCTTCAGATCTTTGCAAAGTCCCCTTCCTTTCTTCATGCATTCTGTGATGTAGATTGAGCTGGTGACAATGATGATTTTGTATCCACTTCGGGCTTGCTTGGCTATCTGGGTAAAAACCCGATCATTTGGTCTTCTCGGAAACAACGTGCCCTTGCTCAGTCCACCACTGAAGCCGAATTCCGGGCAATCGCTGACACTACCGCCGAACTCACTTGGGTTGGGAACTTACTTACTGAGCTTGGGTTTCCATCACGTGCTACTCATGTGATCTACTGTGACAACCTTGGTGCCACAACCTACTCTGCACATCCGGTCTTTCATTCTCGAATGAAACATGTGGCCCTCTCATTCCACTTCATTCGTGAGCAAATTCAGTCCGGTTCTCTCCGTGTGCAACACATTGCTGGTTCGGATCAACTAGCCAATGTTCTAACGAAACCACTTCCTCGTATACGCTTCCAACACCTTATCTCCAAGATTGGCCTTCTCCAAGGATCGTCCATCTTGCGGGGGCGTATTAAGGATGACGCTACGGAGGTCACTGAAGGTAACCAGAACGCTGCACCTGAGGCGCCTGCCCCACACTCAGCCAGGCGCCTGCCTCAAATGGAGAACACCAAGGCTGATTTGTCTACAATCGAGGCGCATGCCTCACCTAGCTCCATGCGGCCGCCTCAAGGCCAGCCTCCCTCGACCTTTGACACTGCTGGCCAGGCGCCCGCCTCGGCCTGGCCCAGGCGCCCGCCCCGGCCCACATTCAGTTCCTGTTCTGTTTAGGAATGTTGCTGAAGTTTCCTAAATCTATTCTCCTTATTGTATTTGGTTTATATTGTGATTTACATAGTTTAGGAAACAATATTCTCCTTATATAGATAGGATCTTACAATCCTTGCATAGTTAGGACTCTACCATTGTAATTATAAATAGTAATCAATTGTGAATAAACAAGCTAAGGCTTTTCAATCTTTACATAAATTTTCTATTAGTCAAGTCCATACAACGATATCCTTTACACATATCATTATAACCAAGAAAAATGCAGTGAATTGATTTTGGCATAAGTTTGTGTGCATTGGTAGGAAAAACATAAGGAAAGCAAAAACAACCAAAAACCTTAAGAAAACGATATTCAGGTTTCCGTTTCCACAATTTTTCATATGGTGACACATACTTATATTGATGCATAGGAAGTCGATTAATGAGATACACATCAGTGTTGAGGAGTGTATGGGCATGTGAGTTGGTGTTTAATGTCAACACTTTGGAGATAGTTGACAAAGGCCCGACTAGTAAATTCACCCCCACCCCCATCATTTTGTTAAGAATCACCTTGGTCTGATTGTTCTTAACACAAAAACCACAAGAGTAAAGTTCAAAGAATCAATTATTATCCTTAGAAAATTAATGAACTGATAATAAAGGTCCATGAATGCGAGGGACAAACAACATATTACGAAGATGAAACGAACGATTATTGATATGAACAGCAGAATTACCAATACGGGAAAAATGTAACTTAGAGCCATTACCAACAATAACTACATCTTTACCTGAGTGTGGATATGATCTGAAGAAGGAAGTTGGATCCGCTCCAGATCAAGAATATACGGATCCGTGTGAGCCATGTATGCAACAAAATTCTGACAGTCCTGTCCACTATTTCCATGGCGAAAACAAAGCTGACATGTGATATCTGGAGTAGATAAAATCCCATGACCATTGTGCCCAGAAAAAACTCCACGGTTCTGTGCACCGTTCGAAGCACCACGACCACGGTTCTGACCATTACCTCTGTAATACCCATTATTGTTGTTGTTGTTATTCCACGTTCCATTCCACTGCACACGAGAATGCCTTGGCAAGGGTGAGCTTTGAGATAGTGAACGACACGCAAGGCAGCAGTCGAATGAACAATCTTAGGACTATTCATAAATTGTGTAAGGGTGTGCACACTATAGGAGAGCCCCAAGCGCGTGATTGTGACATAGATGAGACGCCCTACAAGACGCCGGTAAGGCTCAGGATCACGTAAGTCAGCATCCTCAGTCAAGGTCAAATGATGATTTTGTTCAATATGCATGTTTGCTAGACGAGCACTAAGAATTCCAGTTTTTGAGAGGATATCGATATACTTACGTTGAGAGATATTAAGATGCCGTTCGGATGCTTTGCCACATCAAGTCCCAAAGAAGTACTTAAGGCGACCAAGATCTTTCAGGTGAAAACATTGATTGAGATATACTTTGAAGCGATGAATGGCAGTTGGGTCATTACCACCAATAACTAAGTCATCAGCGTACACAAGGACATGTATTTCAGCAACGAAAGTCTTGTAGGAGAAGAGAGAGTAGTCCGAACACGATTGTGTAAAGTCATATTTTTTCAATGTTGTAGACAATTTTGCAAACCAACAACGAGGTGCCTGACGTAACGTAGGCTATACAATAATTTTTTAAGTTTGCAAACCTTACCAGAAGATGAAGCATGATGTCCTAAGGGTATTTTCATATAAACATCCTCGTTTAGATCACCATGTAGAAAAGTGTTGTGAACGTCCATTTAATGAAGTTCCCAATCACGAACTGCATCAATGGTAAGAAAAATTCATACAGTTACTGTGGCGCCCCCAAAAAAATGTGTGTGCCTGATATGTTTAATATGATTTGATTAGTGCTACTCATATCACCAAGATGCATCTTCTTTTCGGAAGCTCATCCTATAAGGACTCCAAGGTTAAGCGTGCTTGACCTGGGGAAATTCTAGGATGGGTGACCCACTGGGAAGTTTCTCAGTGAGCACGTAAGTGAGGACAACACGTGCTGGAAAGACTTGTGGTGGTTTGTGGGGATAGTCCGTCAAATCTGATAGCGTTCCGACCCGGTCTTTGGGCTTGGGCGTTACAAATGGTATCAGAGCAGGACCCGGCCGGAAGTGTGGAGCAAAGTGCTGTGCGGAACAAAGTGCACACCGCGGAGTCGGTGGGAGTCACCTCTTGAATCCGTACGAGCCCCTCTTGGATCCACACTGCCCGGGGTTTCCAAGTAGGCCTTGCCGGGGACGGCAAGGATCCTAAGTGGGGGAGATTGTGGCGCCCCCAAAAAAATGTGTGTGCCTGATATGTTTGATATGATTTGATTAGTGCTACTCATATCACCAAGATGCATCTTCTTTTCGGAAGCTCATCCTATAAGGACTCCAAGGTTAAGCGTGCTTGACCTGGGGAAATTCTAGGATGGGTGACCCACTGGAAAGTTTCTCAGTGAGCACGTAAGTGAGGACAACACGTGCTGGAAAGACTTGTGGTGGTTTGTGGGGATAGTCCGTCAAATCTGATAGCGTTCCGACCCGGTCTTCGGGCTCGGGGCGTTACAGTTACCATCTTGATTTGTGGGTGCAAAAGTTTATTTGTAATCCACTCCTTCAACCTGACGATTTCCCAATATCACCAAATGGAATTTGTAACATTCTACTGACCCATCCACGTTATTCTTTATTTATAAACCCATTTGTTGTCGATCACCTTCTTGTCAACAGGGGTGTCTACCAGTTCCCATGTACCCTTCAGGTCAGGGCAGGGCATCAAGTTCTTTGTTCATGGCCACATGCCATCGAGGAGATTTAACTACTTCCCCAAAATGCTTTGGCTCAATACCTGTGTTAATGACAGCCAAAAAACAGGGATGTGCCATAGAAAATTTTGTGCAATCGACAAAGTGTGATAAAGGATATCGAGTACCTAAAGATTTGTGTTGGGAATGTGAACATGACGGGGGGGCTGACTTGAGCGGTGTGAATCTGAGAAGTTCCCAACTCATATTTTGTCGACGGATATCTTGTAGAAGGCACTCTAGCTCACTGTCCTTGACCCAAATTTTCAATCACATTTGTTTATGCAGGTTGATCATTCGGAACAACTTCAGGAACAGTTTCGTTAATATCTGCCATTTGATCAGTATGTTGTTCAGACACTTGATCAATATGTTGTTCAGGCACATGAGCAGTCACATAAACATTATCTTCCTCACAAGTGTCTACATCAGTGCATGCATAGAGGAAAATATATGAATCCTTGTAGACCTGTTTTGGACCTGTTCTCTTACTAGCAAAAGGAAACTCCTTCTCAACGAAAATAACATCCCGTGAAACAAGAGTCATATGTTCATCAAGATCATAGACTAACAAACCATTCTTCCCGAATGGATACCACAAAAAAACACATCGTCTACTTCCGCTAGCGAATTTATCATTGTCTTTCCGGGAATAGTGAACATTAGACAAGGATCCAAAAACCCTAATGTTCTTGTAAGAAGGTGATTCCCAAAGATGATTTCATAAGGTTTTTTTTCATGTAATAATTATGAAAGGGTACGATTAATAAAATAATCCGCGGTTAAAATGCACTTACCCAAAAATTTCAACAGTAATTTGGCTTGAAACATAAAAGCACAAGACACATTCAAAAGATGAATACAAGTAGTGAGCTAACTACTTTACTTGATGGATGTCCAAGTCGTTGATGCCGCAAATGGTACTCCCAAACTCCTTGAAACTGCATATTTGCACTCATATTGATCTTCTCAGGTAGTACAGCCCCTTGTCCTGTTCACCCGCACCAATCAACATCTTAGAGTCTCGGTCCTGTATTACACACAGTTTATCAGAAAATTGCACTATAGCATTTGAGTCACTAAGCAGTTGAGAAACCGACAGTAAATTGCAATTAAACGTCGGAGCATATAACACATTAAATAGGCTTGTTTTAATGTGATGTCAACATAGCCTTCTTTTGTGGCCACAATATATATTCCATTGGGCAAGCCTACACGGTTAGCCTCGATTTCACGAACATGTTTGAGCAAATAGATGTTGCCTGTTATGTGTCGATTAGCTCCGCTATCGACGAGCCAAGGCTCATTCATTATCTTACCACTCATGCGGTCAGTTGTGTGATCAATAGATTGCACTTGTGTCTGCAAATAAAAGCCCTAGATATTGCACTTGAAATATGCCTTGAATCTTATCAGGAATTTGTGCACGAAAAATGGGACAAAGATCTTATGCGTGCCCATATGACCCACACATAGATCGCTGCAAATGTCTATCAGGGGGTTAGCTTCTGCAAACTAGGGGCGGGCGTGCGACCAAACCTGTGTAAGTTTAAGGAATATATGTTGGACTTCAACCCAAAGAGGATCAAAAGAACCACAAACAAAAAGGGTGGCCTCAACTCTTCTCTAACTTTATTACGGGTCAAGAAGTGAGAAATGGTAGGAAGATGTCCCAACACTTCCTTACAATTAGAAAATGGGAACCGTGTACCATGGAAACCAAACTCCCATGATAAAACAATTGATTCTGATTCAAAATCTCGAGCAACAAACCTAAGACTAGTTTTTCGGCACTTTTGGCTGACTTTTACCCACGCAGGGCCGTTGTAGACTCAACAATTCCATATGTGCGCATGCAGGAAGCGCATAGGGTTTTGTGAGAGTTCATGTGGGCATGGGGCCACCGGCCACGTATAGGTAATATGGATGTTATGCGGCCACATAGGGCGTGCACATAGCCCTCAACAAAATCTGTTTTGGATCGCGGTCTAGTTCAAGGTTGTTAACACACGTGGGTTTTCTAAACCTACTGTAATAAGCTTAGAGAGCATAAAATACAATATGATATTCCCTAGTAGCTGAATATCTGAGTAAGTAATCTGAATAATCAAGTAATCCAATAATCTGAGAATTCTGAACCTGCTACAGTCGAAGTATACAATATGATATTCCCTAGTAGCTGAATATCTGAGTAAGTAATCTGAATAATCAAGTAATCCAATAATCTGATAATTCTGAACCTGCTACAGTCGAAGTCTATCAATCTATGGTAGCAATATCAATCAGGTAATCTAGTTTTGCCGAGGAAGTTTAAACCTAGGGCCACTTCCTCTATGGGCCCTCAGGCGAGATTTAAATCCAATGCAGGACCCATTGAATTCAAAATACCATAAATACCCCCTCGCTGATAAAAGACTGAACTGCCGTTCATCCAAAATTTTAGTCAGCTCTTGTAACTGACATATAAGACCAATTCACCTTTTATAAATAAAGTATAAGAGACACTTTTTTCACTTTTTTACAAAAATAAAATAAAAAACTTAATCTTTTAACAATGTTGACTCTCATATTCGGTCAAGCAGCAATCAGCTCTTATAACTAACTTATAAGATTATTTTATCTGTTATAAGTTGTTATAAGTGACTTATAAGACTAATTTGTCTCTTATAGTGACTTATGAGCCAAAAAAATTTCAACGAAAAAAATCAAAATTTTCAATAATGACAACAAATTTATCTTATAATTTACATATTAAAACTTTTATAGTTGAATTATAAAACCAACTTACCTCTTATAACTAATTCGTCTTTTATAATTGATTTATAAGACAATTTTTTTCAACCAAAAAATCAAAAATTTCAATAACAATCACGATTTAATCTAATAATTTACACATTACAACTCTTATAACTTAATTATAACTAACTTATAAAACTATTTCAATCTCTTATAAGTGACTTATAAGTCTTTTTCTTTAAAAGTCTTATAAGATTATCAAAACAAAATGCATCAAGTTGAAGTTACAAAGTAGATGTGAACCAAGTCAAATACATTACACAAGACAGTTTGAACAAGTCAAACCAACTAGAAACACACGAGATCAAAAATCAATGGTTAAAATGAGAGATAGATCCTTACTGAAGCCATCCTCGATGAGGTAGTTAAAGGTATGGCTGTCGCAATTGTAGGTGAGTTTGTTATTAGTCATCGGAAGCTTAGACACTGAGAAGCGATGGTAGTGAAATTATTGGTGAATTCAGTGTAGTCAGAGAGGATTACTGTTCCTTGTGTAACAAAATTGTAGATCAACGATTGTTGTCCCATAGTTTTTGATCATATGTACTTCCCATAGTTTTTGATCTTATGTACTTCTTTCACTCTGGAACTCAAATTCAAGCCCTAGAAACTTGAGAGAGAGGGAGAGGAATTGGAGAAAAAGTGAAGATGGAGGGAACGGTGATTTTTTTTTTTTTTTTGATTTGATTATGGTGTGGGTTTAGGTGTGTATGAGATCGACTGACTTCGGAGATGGTTAGAGAGAGAAAATTTTGAGTGTGTGTGTATTTTAGAGAGAGAGAGAGATGTGATAAAATGAAGTTGAGGGGAGGGAGAAGAGGGGGAGTCCAGGGATGTTCGGGAATTATAATATGGGGATAACTATTTATTTAGAATTCACAAAAAAGTTTTTTTAAAGGAATAAAATCTAGACATAAAGGCCAGCGGAAATTTTCCTTAAACATAACCTTATCAGTAGGGGTGGACATGGTTCGGTTCAAACCGCGGTTTGAGACCGAACCGAACCAAACCACGCAGTTTGGTTTGGTTTTTTTCTATAAATGGTTTAGCTTGGTTTGAAAATTTAATAAACCGTGTGGTTCGGTTCAGCTCGCAGTCTGGAACCTCAAAACCGAACCAAACCGAACCAAACCGATTCAGACCGAACCGCGGTTTAGACAATGTCTTGTAATTTGTTTTGAGATGGTTTCTTTTGTTGTACTTGTTAGAAGAATGAACTTTCAGTTTACTAAAACTCATTCCTATTTGGAGTATTTGTGTTTTATGTTTAATATATATGATTGCTAGTTTGATAAAAAAAAATGTAAAGAGCAACGCTTTTAGTTGGACAGGTTTGTAGTTCGGATAGCGGTCTAGACCGCAGTTCGGACCACGGTTTGAACCGTTTATGAAACCGTGGTTTGAGACCGAACCGAACCAAACCGAGGTGGTTTGGTTTGGTTTGGTTTGAAATTTTCTATGGTTCGATTTGGTTTGAAATTTTCCCAAACCGAGTACTAGCGGTTTGGTCTTCAAATTCCTTTCAAACCGAACCAAACCGAACCATGTCCACCCCTACTTATCAGTATTGTTTAATTACTAGTATTCTCTTACCCGTGTCACTGGCACGGTGACAGTACATAAATTAAAGAAATGATGAAATCGCTTTCCTCCCATTCCAAAAATAAAATAAAAAATCTACCCAATACCCCGATGATTACTTTGTTCCATAATCAACATTTGATGGAGGGTGATTTGTTTGTGTAACTGCCGTAGAGAATATGAGGAAGTCGATTATCCGGGACCGTTATCCATTTAGGGTTAGTAAAAAACATTTTCTTAATTCCCATTTTATCATTAAATTTTTTTCGTAACCCCAACCCAACTCATTTTACTATTAGATTTATACATAATATATTTTTCTTTTCAAATGATTAAGATAATTATGTATGTATAATTGATTAAGTGGGAAAGAGATATGAAATATTTTAGGGGTGAAATGAGATTACTTTGTACATATATTAAGAAGATAAAGTCTATTAGGTGATATTTTTTTTCCTTTAATTGATTGTAATAATCTTTGTTGTAAGTTAAAAAATAGAACTACTATTGATGTTTGAGTTGAGCTTTCGACGTTTGTGTAGTGTCGTCTATTATATTATTGTGAATGCAGTAGATTTGTCGTTTGATAAAAAAAATCTATAACTAAATAAAAGCTGAAGTGCTTTGCACTTTAGTACACCCCTCATTTTTCGGCTCAAAACAAGAATCTGGACTAAATAAAGGCTAGGTTCATTCCCCATGATATCATTTACTAAACCCACCTCCCTTTAATAAATCAAATACTCCATCGATCTCTTTCGCTCACCTCCCTCTGACTTTCTCGGTCCATAACTACCGCTATTCTTCTCGATCTATATCTTCTTTCTCTAGGCGCCCCTCTCTTTTTCTGGCAACAAATCAGTGTTGCTTCGGATCTCTCACTTCTGCAGTTGTTAACAATACGTGTTACCTTCGTCATCGACTGCGGAAAGCCGGTGGAAGACAAGATCATGGAGATTGCCTCACTGGAAAAGTTTCTCCAGAAGAGAATCAAGGTCGGCGGCAAGGCCGGAGCTCTCTGTGATTCTATCACCATTACCCGTGAAAAGAATAAAATCGCCGTCACCTCCGATAGCAATTTCTCCAAACGGTAATGAAGCTTACCCTCTCCGTCCATGCATTTCATTGTTTTTTCAACATTTTATCAGTTCAGTTGATAATTTTGTCAAGCCCAATTACAGTTTGGTGTTATAAGTCGCACATATATGTCAATTTTAGGGTTGATGGTTCACGCCTGTGATGCTCAGTTGGTTTATTGGAGCCTTCTAATGATAAGATTCAAGGAGTCGTTTAATGCTTGTGGCTTAAATTGGCCTGCTTTTTTTGGATATTAGAAATCTGTTTTTAACTAAAAATGCATAGTTTTTTTTTTTTTTCACATTTGCTTCAGTGATGGGATTTTGCAATCAGTTGGGTGGAGCTTTTTTTAGGATGGAAGTCTGAATATCAAAATGTTGGCTCTTAGAAGCTCGAAAGTTATTTCCTTGAATCTAAGCATTGTTATTAATTATTAAAAAAAATGAAAAAATAGAAAAGGGATGGTTATTAGTAATCACTTGTTTGAAAGCCTGAAGGACAAGGGATTGCTCAAGCGAGCTCTCCCCCCGGCGCTCCTGCGAGCGGTCCCTAGGTCGTCCACGTCACTCTCTTCCCACTATACACGGTCGATATTGATTTTATAAATTGTGGGTTCCACCAAACTCATAATCATCTTGTTCGTCGAGCACAAAAGTGAGCTGGTGTAAAGATTTTTGCACCGCTCGTAGGAGCTCGCTGGCTCGCTTGAGCGCTGCCAAATCCCTGAAGATGGATTGGTTTGGTTGTCTAGCACCATAACCAAAAAGCATCAATTCATGCTTACTGTGACATGAATTGTTTTTTTAGATTTTTTTGTGGTTATTCTGTTGTGATTACTCCTTACTAGAATAGATTTATTGTGTACTTTAGAGATACAAACATATTTTTAGCATGAAGTTTTTGTGAGATTATTTCTATGATATTTTTTGTGATTATTCTGTTGTGATTACTCCTTATTAGAATGGATTCATTCATAATCTCTATGATATTTGAAATATCTTCATTCGGAAGCCACAATTTGGAGAGCACAAATCATGGTCGAATTTTCCGAAATGTGGCCTTATCAAATTAACCATTGTTACATTTTTCAAGAGTTTTGGACAGTTTTTGGGTAAAAATACTGGTGAAAATGTGGAGCCAGAAAGCCCTAATATTTCTAGGGAAGCACTGTCCTGTTTTGGATCCAGTCTGTTCATCCAGTTTTCCCTTCTTTTTCGAACAAAAAGTTGTACATTTTCAAAGAAGAAAAAGTAGGAATTAAAAAAACTGTTGGGTCCAAGGCATAATAAACATTGAATTAAAAAATGGAAAGATGGACTTGACAGAGACTTAAACGAGTTTCAACTAACAAGACTCCCTGCCACCGACACACATGTGTCTTCACACAAATGAAAACGAGAGATGAAGATTGTAACCGAGTAGTAAAATCTGTGGAATACAATCAACAAAATACAAATCCTAATACCCTTAGCCCCCAACAATAAATGAAAAAGAATATTTATAAAATAGGACTATAGAAGAAAGTTCATATAAATACAAAACGAGGAGGAGATTAATAGCTTTAGGAAAGTAATACTGACAAAGATATAAACCTGAAAATGTGAGAGTACTCACAAGCCAAATGCTTACGCAATCAAAGTATCAAGCCAAGATATAGCAAACATATTTCATAGACTTAGATCTTGCTACACCATTTTCCAGTAGAAAAGAAGCATAACAAAATCATAAAATGCACAGAACCTATGGGCACTATATACTAACCATATATTCGGTGGAAAGTGAATATAGGAAAACCCCCCCTCCCTCCCCCCAAATTGATCCAATGGTCAAAACAAATCTTTGCTCAAAATTGAATGTCATAAATGTTTTATTCCAACATTAGAATACATTTGAGTATAGGAACACCCAACTTCATTAAAGGTTCTAACTTGATTACTTGGGGGGGGGGGGTCTAATGGGCGTTTAAGGTAATATCCCCCCCCCCTCTTGTATAATTTATGTGCATTACTGATGATGTAAGTTGAACAATCAAACGAAATCAAATGATTTGTGCCCATTAAAATTTAATTGGTTTATTGAAGAGTGTAACTACTCAGTGAAAATCTACCCCCGTTCACCCCAAAAAAAAAAAAAGCAAAGAAACTTGAGATTGAGGAATAGCAACATACACAATGGCAGAAACTGCACGGCAATATCTCTCCCACATACTGCGGAATCGGGGTTGACCTCCAAGATCCCACAACTTTATTGTAACATTTCCTTTAGTTACCTTCCGCATGTTAAATCCCACCCGAAGATTTCAAGATATGAGATGCTTACAATTTACAGAATAACATAATACGGTGATTTTCAGGATAAGTGCACAAGGAAAAGCCAATAGCCTCCTTCAATAAAATACTTACTGTAGGGATCATATCTTCGCTATATCCACCAGTCTAACATGCCCAACAAAAAGAGTACCCAAGCATCAGAAATATATCTACATACTCATAAAACTGAGAAGAGGGAGAAAGATAAAATAGACACGAAAAAAAAAGGTCTACAAATTCTAACTTACAGCGACAACATTTACAAGTGAGGTTTTCCCAGCATTTTGAAGTCCTATCAAAGAAAGTTCCATTTCCTGCTTGAAAAATAGGCTGCAACGAGAAAACAATAATATAACTCATGCACATCGAAGAACATTTGAAGCATGACAAGGAATTATATAGAATAGAAAGTGCCTCAATATTAGACCACAAAACAGCTGAGTCCTATACGAGTTTGCATGTAAGCATATATATACATATCACATCGTGGCTGTGGTACTGTTGTCTCATTGTTATAACCAGTCCCTTCCCGTACAAAACATTGACATTCTGTCCAGACTCCATTCACAATCTCCATAATCTCTCCCCTCCTCTCTCTCCTACATAAAAATGGAGTTGGCAAAATTTTCTCTATGTTTCTCTCTATCTTTGTCTGTATATATATGTATCTATACATATATTGTTGAGTTTGGCTGCTAAGAAAGCATAAGAAAATGCATTTCTTGAGTTTTTCTGAATAGCCATTGTCCACCACCCACTTGCTTACTACTTCTCGACTACACATTTCATTTTTATGTTTGCATTTCAATAACTAGATAAATAACGAATTGAGTTCTTTTATGTATTAAACGTTAGTTTGATTTTTTTTTTCCAGATTTCACCGGCTTTGAAAAAGAAGAGGGGAGGGGGATACTGAAGAATCCCACTGACCATTGTTGTGCGCTATTAATGGCGATATGGTTGATCAGATGGCAGCGCAAAAGTACAAGGCTAAACTGAGTAGTGCTGATACACGGTGGAGATCTTTTTGTTCAAGTTAAACATCATCCTTAAAAATTCGTTTTGTCAATGGAATTGTTAGTTTGGGACGAAATGAGTATTTAGGTACAGAGAAGTACTTTGTAACAAAATTTGTATGAAGTTGATATAAAAAGATGATAGAAGTAACTTTGAAATGTCAAGTTTTTGATTATAGGTTGGAGTTGAGTTTTGGTAATTCACATATGTAAAGCTAATAGTGTGTTTGGTTTCCAAAGGAATTTGAAAAAACATGCAAATACAAAATATTAATTCTCTATTACAAAATAAATGTTAAAAAAAATTAAATTTACTTTTGTTTAAGATTAAGAATAAAATTGTTTTTTTAATATTTATTTTGAAAAATGGGGAGTAGCGTACTATGAGATTATTGGACTTCTCAATTTATGGTGAGAGATTTTGTAAAAATTATAAAAAAATATATATATACTTTTTAATAACTCGATATTTAACTTTTTTTTAAGATTAATAAAATTATATACTCAAATAATTATAAGTAATATATTTAATAAAAATTATATACAATATATATTGAAATGGTGTATATTTAACTAAAATATTTTTGTCTCATATGTTTTACATTATAACGTATTTACTTTAACCCCTTTATATTTAATAATACATGTTTAGATTATTCTATTATTAAATATAAAAATCTAAAAATATAAAAAGTGACAAACAGTTACTATTATTAAGGTCATTATATATTTTTAATGAATAACTTTTATTTCTAAAAAAAATTAAATTAACTTTTATAGTTTTGTAACTCTTTTGATTTAATTCATGTGATTTGTCAAAGTTTTATGATCGTGCGTTTAACGCATGGGTATAACACTAGTTATTAACAAAAAGCGGATATAATTTTTCAGTAATATATGTGAGATGAGAGACGTATTTATAAATTTTAGGGAGATAGATGAATTTGTGATAGGTGGATGGGGGTGGGATATGGGAGGGGGGGATGTGAAGTTAACAATTTAATATTTTCACCTTCTTTTTATTAACATCTTTTCATAAATAGAGTTACAATCATTTAAAAGAAAATTTTATTTATTTAATTATTTAAGTCATTATTAGATTTAGCCATAATTTATTTTTCTACATAGAGATAAAGTTGTAATATTTTGAATATGTTACAAAGAAATTAAAAGTTTTAATTTACGAAATAAAATTTGATGTTTACTGGGGATGGAAAAATTGAGGTTTTGGGTTGTCTAAAAAAATTTGGTTCCCTTTTCCGTTTATTATTTCTAAACTAATACAGATTGATTTAATATATATGTATTTAATGTCTTTAAGTATTTTCGATTCAAGATGTTATTTGGTTAAGAAAAATTGTTTACATAATCATATTTTTTGTTGTTCTCCGTGTTATTTCTCCTCTATTTACGTTAAATATCACTATCTCATATTACATTATTTAACTTTAATCGGTATTTAATTAGATATATTGTTGTTCTAATTTTGGTTAGGGAAATTGTTTACATAATCATATTTGCTGTTGTTTTCTTTGTTATTTACTTTCCTATATTTACGTTAAATATCACTATTTCATATTATATTTTTTTATTTTAATTGATATTTGATTATATATATTGTTGTACTAATTTTGGTTTAAGGTAAATTATGTTATTTTCGTGCATCGCACGGGTTTACTGCTAGTATATTATAAACGCATCAAATTTTGGGTCAGTACTTAGCAGTAGTAAAAAATATGAGGCCCAATAAAATTTTAGTTATTGTGCAAATGGACTTCGTTGCACTTACCCAAAATCCGGTTTTCCGTTAACGGTGGGCACTAGGGTTGAAAGACTTTTCGCCAATCCTACCATTTAAAATGAGCCTCCAACTCTCTTGTTAAAAGCTATCTCATTTCATCTTGTGTGTTGTGCTTAATACAACTAGTGAGTAACCCGTCGAGATTTGACAGGCATATTAAGGCTTATTATTACTTATTGCTATAATCTGTAATTTCATTTAAATAAACGAAAATAATATGTTAGGTTTATATCCAACGTATTTTGGCCTAAAATTGACAAGTAGAAGTCTTAGTTTTTGGCAACACCAGATTGCGCCTAATCTAAGATTTCCATCCAACTATGCTTATTTCCCTTTACCATCGGTGCAAAGATTGCATCACCTTACTGGTCACTGATGTATTAATTTGCATTCTTGATAAAAGACAACTTTTACAGGAGGTTTAATAAAAGGTTCACCTCTTCCCTAACGACTTGATAACTTGACACGGAAGGGGATACAGCTACTTCAGAGGGCAGATAGGGGAATATTTCATCACAAATTCGTACTCAGAATGATTTAATTTCAAACTCAACCAAGGCACTAATAACTCTAAAATGCAGAAGACCAGAAGAGCTAGCTCAACCCTTTATTGTTAATGTAGTTTGTTTGGGTTAGGAGGACCATTTATAGCCTATGATTGCTTCTATCCACATACACATACACACAGCACAAAAGAACTCTAAATAGGAAAAAGACCTGGCGGTGATGTATCATGATCAGTAATATACACCCGCATCCCTCCCTGCACAAAGTTTTTACAAATGTAAGAGAGGGATAAATGGAATCATCTGCAAGTATATCAATGAGAGCCCATACATAGATTATGTATGTATATTCATGCATATCAAAATACTTCTTCCAGACAACATACAAGTTGTCAAACATGATAGAACAATGTCTTCAAGACAGCTTCATTTTTCGAACACCAACGATACCTAACATGCCAAGTTATGGCTTTAAAAGGGTTGGTGGTAGGACATTTTATATGGTCTATACTACTCCCTCTGTCCAAAAACGAAAATCCCATTTTCCAAGTCAATTTTTTATGGATGATGCTATGCTTGCTTGTAATTTCTTAAATTGGACAACAGTTATTGACTTCTTTAGAAATCCTTTCTCAGACAAAACGAAAAGTAAATCAGAACTATCTTTTTGGGGTGTAGAGAGTATTTTAATTATGCACTCTGCGTTTAATCTTTCGATTCTCACAGGTTAACTTATTGAGTGCCCTTTTACCTGCTCATTTCCAAACATTAATTCTGCGTGTGTTTTGTGTTGGTGACTCCATAAAAGTTCCAGTGCAAAACAACGTTTTCCATAAAGATTGATATACTATGCAAGAAGACCACGCCCCTTCACAGGATTAAAATGAAAAATAAAACCCTAACTTGTGAGACTAGAAGCACTTTGGGCATAAACGAAAACACTTTGGTAAGCCAATCACAACACACATTAGTAAAATACTGAGTCGTTGGTAGACTTGTGCAAACCAAGAATGAATCTGCAACCCTTAAAGAAATCTTATACTGAACCTGACAGGCTTCTCTTTAACACAAGGAATCACAAACCAACCCCTTAATTGAAAAATGACCACACTATAGGGGGCACACTGGTCATCTCAAATTCTGCCACAAACATCTTCAATGTTTTCTACTCTCATTTAACATCTAAAGAGTACCATAATATATTCCAACCTATATTTGTCAACCAAACTAAGATAGTAAATGTAACTACATTATATCCAACAATAAAAAAGTGATACGATCATTTTGGGAGAGAGAGAGAGATTCTTTAGTAAGAAACTGAAGTGAATTATTTGCAATTACTTTAAAACTGCCCAAGTCATCATAATGAACCACCCTGGTCTGATAGGAAATGGGTATGCCCCTGTTCTTGACTGCCACACCTCATATATTGCGGTCAAATTGCTGAAATCTTGACCAAGATTGACCGGAGGTCTGGTAAAGAGCTTGAGAAGGAGCCCAAGTTTTTGAAAAATGGTGATGCGGGTTTTGTGAAGATGATTCCGACTAAGCCCATGGTGGTGGAGACTTTCTCTACGTACCCTCCACTTGGTAGGTTTGCTGTGAGAGATATGAGGCAGACAGTGGCTGTGGGAGTTATCAAGAGTGCTGAGAAGAAAGACCCAACTGGAGCTATGGTGACTAAAGCAGCTGCTAAGAAGAAGTGAACTGTTAAGTTTGAGCAAATTATCAATGGAGGCTATATTTTTTTTCTTTCAATTTGGTGTTTATTTAACAGTTTTGTGGTTTTGCTGGTTTATTTTATTTTTGGTGTCAGAACTGGGTGCTAGATAGGCGGTGGTGAGCCTATTGTGGTACTGGTCATAGTAAAAACTGGTTTAGTTTGAATTTTTGAAAGCAATAGCTGCATTATTTCTGGTACTTTTGAACTTATTTAGTGTCAGTACTACTATATCATTTATTTATTTTTTGTTTCAGCCACACCATTTTTCAGATAATCTCATAAATTGTTGCTATGGAGAGCTTGGCACTGCCTAAATTGTTTGTCATAAGATTGGTGAACCTAACAGGCTTCTCTTTAACACAAGGAATCACAAACCAACCCCTTAATTGAAAAATGACCACACTATAGGGGGCACACTGGTCATCTCAAATTCTGCCACAAACATCTTCAATGCTTTCTACTCTCATTTAACATGTAAAGAGTACCATAATATATTCCATCCTATATTTGTCAACCAAACTAAGATAGTAAATGTAACTACATTATATCCAACAATAAAAAAGTGAGACGATCATTTTGGGAGAAAGAGAGATTCTTTAGTAAGAAACTGAAGTGGATTATTTGCAATTACAGTAAAACTGTAACTCATGGGAACTGAGAGAGAGAGTGTGTGTGTCTTACCTTTGTAGCGTAGCAGCAAGTCTTTCACGGTAGAAATTCTGAATCCAATACTTGACATTAACTACATCAGTAGAATTTACAAATAGTCAAGTTAATTACATAAATATAATCACTTACAAACTCCGTTTCAAAATCACATAATATTTATATCACTACAAGAAAAACGGCAGTTACCGACGGAAAAATCCGTCACTAAATGCCAAAAATCGGTCACTAAATCAATTTAGTGACGAATTTTAGACGTAAAAAATCCGATGTTAAAACGTGCGTCACTAAATTTTTCGACGGATTACTGATGGTTCTCAATCAGATTTAGTGACGAAAATTTCCGTCACTAACGTTTTAAAATTCGTCGGTAATTTGGTGAAATAGACGACCAATTTAAAGCATTATGCCGACGAATTAGTGATGGAAAATTTTGTCGCTATTTAAACGGTCGTTTTATTTTTTGGATCATTTTCGTGACGGATTATTCCGTCGTTATTTGAATGGTCATTTTATTTTTTTGGACTATTTTAGTGACAGATTAGCGACGAATTTTTTGTCGCTATTTAAATGGTCGTTTTATTTTTTGAACCAATTTAGTGACGGATTAGCGACGGATCATTCCGTTGCTATTATTAATTAAAAAAATCAATATTTTTTTATATGCCAAATTATTGAGGGCTTTTCCGACGAATATTTCCGTGGCTAAATTTGCATTTTATATTAACAATATTATATATATAAATTTATATATATATATATATATATATATATATATATATATATATATATATATATATATAGTTTTTGTAAATATTTTTAAATCAGTCCCTTAAGTTCTATTATTGTCAAATCAATCCCTTAACATATTTTATTCTCAAATCAGTCCCTTTACACACCACCATCTACACGCACACACACAAGATCTACCCAGCAAAAATCTGTATGAAAATCAATCCCTTAACATATTTGTTTATAATTCTTGTCATTGTCCATCAAAATGAGATTTTTTGAAGTGGGTATCAATCTATTGTCGACGAGGAGGTCGGGACGGCCAGTTGAACTCAAAACAAAGAACCAAGAAAAGAGGAACATGATTGATGCAACTGAAAACAAGCAAAACAATGATTTCTGGCAAATTAGCCCCAAAGGATTCCCAACATTTCTATCACCTATTGGCACGTTTAATTACCCAAAAATCAACCACATTACCTCAAATCCCAAAACAAGGTGATTCAAGAAAGTATTGAACACGAGTAATTACACCAAAAATAAGAGATTCCCCATTTGCCCATTCATTGGCTTGATAGAAACTAGAATCATCTCAAAGTCAACGGGAAGATGATAAATTAAATATAGGAGCAAAGTTGGCATTGGATCGGCACGGTTAATTGCAGCAAAACAGAGGCACAAGTGTTCCTCGAGATCTGTAAGTTGATTCTGGAAATTGACATAGTTCTTTCGAAGCTGCTTTGCTACTTCCTGGATCGAATGCTTGTCTATACCCTATAGGGTATATCCTATACCCTATACCCTATACCATGTACCCTATAGGGTATACCCTATACCCTATAGGATATACCCTATAGGGCATAGGGTATACCCTATAGGTTATACCCTATACCCTATACCCTATGCCCTATACCTTATACCATGTACCCTATAGGGTATACCCTATACCCTATGCATGCCCTATAGTGTATATCCTATACCCTGTACCCTATGTCCTATACCCTATACCTTATAGGGTATACCCTATACCCTATAGAGTATACTCTATATCCTATACCCTATGCCCTATACCCTATATCATATACCCTATAGGGTATACCCTATACCCTATGCCCTATAGGGTATACCCTATACCCTATAGGGCATAGGGTATAGGGTATACCCTATAGGGCATAGGATATAGGGTATACCCTATAGGGTATAGGGTATAGGGCATAGGGTATATGGTATAGGGTATACCCTGTACCCTATACCCTATAGGGTACAGGGTATACCCTATACCTTATACCCTATACCCTATACCATATATCCTAAATGTATATATATTTTTATTTTTTATGAATATAAATAAATATTTTGAACATTTCTTAGTATTGAAGTTTGTTTCAAAAAGTTATATAAAAAAAAGTTAGAAAAAAAAAACAAATGAAAGTATAATAAAGATATTGTCCGTCTCTCTTTTTTCTATTATATACTTTCATTTCTTTAAAAATTCTTAACTTTTTTATATAACTTTTTATTAAAAAAAAATCACTACTAACCAACATCTCAAATAGTTTTATTTATTCAAAAAAAAATTAAAAAAAAAAAATTAAAAAGTATATATGTTATTGTCCGTCCATCTTCTATTATAATTCGTCCGTAATTAAATCCGTCACTAATCCGTCGCTAACCTAAAATATAAATTTAATAATTATTTTAAATAATTTAGCAACGACTCAAATCCGTCGGTAATAGTATGTAATTAATTTACCGACGGATTTTAATCCGTCGGTAATTAAATCCGTCACTAATCCGTCGCTAACCTAAAATATAAATTTAATAATTATTTTAAATAATTTAGCAACGACTCAAATTCGTCGGTAATAATATGTTATCAATTTACCGACGGATTTTAATCCGTCGGTAATTAAATCCGTCACTAATCCGTCGCTAACCTAAAATATAAATTTAATTATTATTTTAAATAATTTAGCAACGACTCAAATCCGTCGGTAATAATATGTAATTAATTTACCGACGGATTTTAATCTGTCGGTAATTAAATCCGTCACTAATACGTCGCTAACCTAAAATATAAATTTAATAATTATTTTAAATAATTTAGCAACGACTCAAATCCGTCGGTAAAAATATCCGTCGCCATTCCGTCATAAATCCATCGGTAAAAAAGTGCGCAAATTTTTGGCGCCAAAATGGTGACGGATTAGAGACGAAATGGAATCCGTCGGCATATCCGTCACTAAATCCGTCGGTAATCTCGTCCTAATTTCGTTTTTTGTTTTTCACCCCAGGTCGTTGCTATTTCGTCACTAATCCGTCGATATTAGTGACGAATTTATTTCCGTCACTAATTTTCGTCGGTATCTGTCAGTTTTCTTGTAGTGTATATTAAAATTACCTCACAATTTGTCGAAAATTTCTTTATACACCTCATTAGTTGTGGTATCATGCGTCTGACCATCTTTTTCACAAATGAGAACTTTGAGACCTTTTTTACTAGTGACTCTTGATATTGCCACATACAACTGACCGTGGCTAAATACAGGTCAGGAAAGGTAGAGCCCAACATGTGAAAGTGATTGCCCCTGACTCTTATTTATAGTTATAGCAAAGCAAATGACCAAAGGGAATTGTCTCCGTTGAAACTTCACGAGAAATTTTATCAAATCTGATGAGCTCAAGATCATTCTAGGAATAAAAACCTTCATTCCAACATTTTTACCCGACAATATTTTTGCTTCAACTACGTGCTTTCCAAGATTTGTGACAATCATTCTCGTTCCATTGCATAATTCTGAAGCTTGATCAATATTCCTGAGCAGCATGACCATACACCCAACTTTAAGCTTGATGATGTGATTTGGCAATCCCGAACATTTAATCGTATTTAGAAACTTAATTAAAAAAACATCCTCATGTCGTGTAATATCTCCATCCTCCTTACTGATGCTATCTGAACTCATATAATTCACCTCTTCACCGGGCAACAATGACATCACATAATCATTTATGCAATCTACTATTTCATTCGTTGATGCCAAAACAGCTCTACTCTGAAAGAATTCATCAAGAAACATAGTTTTTTAATATGTCAGGATATGTATATTCAACGATAGCTGCAATAGGATCATCTGCATCTCTTATAAGAATGTCTTTCGGTATCTTAATATCAGCTTCTCCGTCATTTTCTTCACCGACATTTTCATCTCCGACCTGTAATATCCATTCAGCAAAATCCCTAATCTCTGAAACATCTGAAGAAGATGAACCGACCTATGTATAGACAATATTGTTACTATAAAACATTTAAATAAATGAAAAACGGAAGCATAAAGTATAATTTTTTATAGCAGATGAGATTACCCGCAACCTCATGTTTTTTGTCAATTTAAGGACTTCACATGAATTCCAAAGTATCAATAAACTGATGGTAGTATGCACAATATCATGTCGGCTTCCTTTAGAAACAACCGACAATATTTGCCTGAAATCACCTCCTAACACAACAACTAACCCACCAAAGGGCTTATCAGAGCATCGACCGTCATAAGTACGCATAATGTTCCTCAAGCTCCTATCAAGAGCCTCGAAGCAATGCTTGTGGGTCATTGGAGCCTCATCCCAAATTATTAACTTTGTTTTCTTTAGAAGATCGCACACTTCAGAATTCAGCTTGATCTTGCTGTAAGTTGAGCTTTCATGGACCTGGATAGGTATTTCATTTCATCTTGTGTTTTGTGGTTAATAAAATTGTTATCTTTCCATAAAAAAAAAAAAAGAAAACAAGATAATTTGACGTAAATAAATTTTGTTATTTTAACCAAAGATAAAATGTGTAATGGATGTCTTCAAAAGAACAATATGGACAATTTTAATACCTATCTTTACCTTCGTTTCAAAATTAATAACATTCTTTTTTTAAAAAAAAATTGCGGATGGAGGAGTAAAATAGAAAAGGATTTAATATGATTCTCCCTCCGTCCCGTTCGAAGGGGCTAAATTTTTGTCTTGCACAAGAATTAAGAAAAATGATGTAGAAAAGAGAAAAAGTATACTTCCTCAGTCCCATTAATAACTTCACCTTTTATCATTTTGGGTGTCTCATTTAAAGTTTCACCTTTTTTTTTTGGCAAAGAATCTTTACTATTCCATCCACTCATTCTCTCTCCTATTTTACTATTACACTCACAACATTTTTCAAATTTACTATTTTCTCCACTCATTCTCTCTCCTATTTTACTATTACACTCACAACATTTTCTCCATCCTTAATTTGCATGCCGAGCCAAAAAAGGTGAACTAATTACGGGAACGGAGGGAATATAGTGGAATAAATGTTGTGAGTATGAAAAGTGATGTAGGAAAGAGAAAGTCGAATAGAGAATAGTTAATGAATATTTAGGGTGAGTATGACAAGCGGATTCCATAAATAAAAAAGTAATAAAATTTTTTCAATTTTTGAGTTGTGTCTTTTCATTTCAAATAAAACACAAAAAAAAAAAAAAAAAAAAAAAAAAGGAAATTTGTGCCACGAACGGGACGGAGGGAGTATAGTAAAATAGAAAAGGACAAAAATAGTAGAAATATTACTCCTAAATATAAAAAGGTTAAAGATTAGGGGGAAGAGGTAATCATAGCTGACTAGGAGAGAAACAATACAAACAACATAATAAAAGAAAAAAAAAAAGAGTCTGCGTTGATATTCATGTCCCCTCACCTTCCCTTCTTCCTTCCCCAACAAATCTCCTAATTTTCCAAACCCTACCTTTCTCTCTCTTCCAATCCATCACCCTGCAGCATTTTAATTGACCTAGGAATCTGTTATTTCTTCTCCGGCGACAAGATCTCTCCAGATCTGATCACTCAAGGTAACTTTTCTAGGTTTTATTTTGCGAATATTTAACCGATCGATTATTTTTTTCTCGATTGTGTTAGTTTCTGGTCTCGGATTGTTATTTGATTCGTCAATTTTTATTTATTTTTGGTTGATTTTTGTTTGTATGCGATTTTTTTGCTGTGGAGAGAGCGAATGATGGTGTTTGTTTAGATGCGGATAATAGTCTATTGTTAATTGGATTGTAATATCTTTGTAATTATTTTTTACGTTTGTATTTCTGTTTTCCAAAGCCTCAAATTGAACATGGACGTTAGAATTTTCTAGGAACATGATGGGGAAAATTGTTGTTTTGCTTAATTTCATACTGTGGTATTTAATGCAAAATGATTTTTTTTTTTTTTCGCGCATTAGTATGTGAAGAAATTGTTAATTGACACTATTATAACTTTTATCCAGGCACAATGGTAGTGTATCGAGTCATTTGTTGCATAAGGACTCATTTTGATGGAGTGGTAAATTGAATTATTCAATTAATTCAAATCCTACAAATTTAATACTTGAATATTCTTTTCGTAATGCTGCACTGAATTTTGATGTTGAAAATGATTGCTCATCTTCAATTTTCATGGATAACTTGGAAGGTTACCAGTCTGTGAGTGTGTTCTCAAGAGGTACTCATTGAACATCTTTATATGATAGATGTAAACTCTTGATGGATGAGTAAATATTTTGTATTCCATCTCAGCAACTGACATGTTACCTCTCTCTTTTATCATTGGATGATTTTGTCTCTGCTCACTATTTTTAGCTGTGAGTTGGTCTAGACATGTTTCCAGTTGGTAAACAAAATACACTTCCATGCTTTTCTGATTCACAAGCTGCGGTGAGTACTCTCTGCCCTTATAAATACTCATATTCATAGTTGTCTCATGCTTCATCTAGGCACCAAACTTATGACCCCATGCTCGAGTGTCCATAATCTAACACAAGCAATCTTTTAGGGTCATTGTATTGGGCCCTGCACACCCAGTTATTGTAAGTATTATTGAAAGCTACAATGACTTCAAGCTGGGTAACGAATTGCAATCGGAGTATTCTGTTTTGGTGTAGGAATCAGTTGGGTTCAGGCTCATACAATCACCTCTGCAAAAAAAAAAAAAAATTACATATTGCGGTAGTATTTCCATACGGAAGACCTTAACAGTGATTACTATTTTTAGTTTCGAAGCATGGTCAACCTGTTCTAAGATTCTTTTTTGACTCGCAATATGGCTATTCCTTTGCTACTGTAGTTCTTTGTGATCATCGTCTAATTATAACTATAGATAGCGAACTTTGTGGTTCTTGTTCTCTTGGATTCACTGTATAGTTGCTCGTGATATGAAAAGTGAAACCCAACGATTGATTCTTTTTTAATCATGAGCATTCTTAATTCTTCTTGACTGCTCCATCTGTAATCTGTTCATATCCATATGGAATTTCTGCTGTAATTGGTTAGTTGTTTTTTGTCTCATAGACTTGTATGTTTCACAGCGTGTTCACTGAATAAATGTTGTATGTTGTTGCCGAAGTTGAACGATTTGGAGCCAAATTCTCTCATGCTTGTTTGATGGACAATGACTATTCCGATGGATAACACGTCAGATAGTTTTTTGAAGGACCGTGCGCAACATCTATACAACAAGGTATACCTTCAATTGTTCACTTAAGATTATATTCCTGTGATGTAAAGTCAATATTTTGCAGTTATATTCATCGCATTTGTATTCGTGGAAGTCTTGAACAGGCATCTTGGATTCTTTAATTTTGGAAATGAGTGGCATATACTCGATAGATTATAATACAGTAAATATGGAGTGCAAGATTTGAGATTTACACTATCTACACTCTCTTGGTGAACTCTACATTTATCATTTCGTCCATTTAACTTTGCATACCTTGCAAATTTGCCAATGGTACTCGGCTTTTCACCTTGACTCGTGGTCCTTTGCCAGTTGAAATGCATAAGCTACCATCCTTATTCTCTGGTGGCAGTACAAATTACACAATCTAGCATTGATCGTTGACATTTTCTGAACTATTTTATTTGTATAATTGCTGTCAGAAAGAGAAGCAATCCCTATACCTGTTTTACTCTGTTGAGATCTTACATTAAAAAGATCTTCCTATTCACTATGTTGGTGTATAATTTAGCAACCCAATCTAAAGAACAAAAATACAAGAGAGACTGAAATAGACTATCAGGGGAAAATTATCACTGACTTAGCACTGGTTATGTTAGTATTGTATATTCCAATACCCTCTTGGACTCTTCCTTGTTGCCTAGCTTAGGAAATCCAGCAAGCTAGTTCTTTGACTTTGCTCTAGTTCTTTGACTTTGCTATAGAAGCAGTGATACCAGTTATGTTCTTTTGCATATGGCACTGTTTTAGCTTGACTGTCTAAGGTGTTTTTGTTCTGCGGCGGTGGGTGTCTTGAAGTGTTCTTTTCACTTTCTGTATGCTTTAACTTACTGTTTTCTTCGCTGAATTTTCTCATAGAATGTTGAGTTGGAAAATAAGAGGCGAAAAGCAGCTCAAGCAAGAATTCCATCGGATCCAAATGCATGGCAGCAGATACGAGAGAATTATGAATCTATTCTCCTTGAAGATCATGCTTTCTCTGAACAGCATGATATCGAGTATGCTTTGTGGCAGTTGCATTACCGACGTATCGAAGAGTTACGTGCACATTATAATGCTGCTCTAGCCTCTGCAACTCAAAATGGTAAAGGCACTGCTCGGGCAGGACCTGATCGAATCACGAAAATCCGATCTCAGTTTAAGACCTTCCTTTCAGAAGCTACTGGATTTTATCACGACCTAATGGTGAAAATTAGAGCCAAATATGGTCTATCAATGGGCTATCTCTCAGATGATCCAGAGAATGAGATTGTTTTGACTGAAGATGGAAGCAAATCTGTTGATGCTAAAAGAGGCTTGATATCCTGCCACCGTTGTTTTATTTACCTGGGGGATCTTGCTCGTTACAAAGGCTTATATGGAGAGGGTGATTCGAAAGCTCGTGATTTTGCAGCAGCATCAAGTTACTATGCACAGGCTTCTGCTCTTTGGCCTTCAAGTGGCAACCCTCATCATCAGGTGTCTTTTTCTTGCCTCAATGATCATCATTATTTCATTTGCACATCATCTATTCCCACTTCCCCGTCTTATAGATTTTATTATCCTGAGATTCATCTGTTTAATGCTCTTATCCTCTGTAATCTATGGCTTATATTTGTCTTGTGTATCCTCACAGCTTGCAATTCTCGCTTCCTACATGGGTGATGCACTACTGTCTGTTTACCGATATTTCCGAAGTCTAGCAGTTGAAAATCCTTTTACAACTGCAAGGGATAATCTGATTATTGCCTTTGAGAAGGTTAGCTCTCTGTTGCTAATTCTGAGTTGCTAAAAGTTTCTTGTACTCATAAAAAAATAACATAATTGAAATCCTGTGATTTCCGGATATCTAAATATCCATTGCTTTGAAATTTGAGTTGGTTTGTGTTAAGCTGAATGCAATAAATGTTTTTGAATGCAGAAAAGTCGTTTATCATAAGAAAGTAATATTTGCCTCTGCTGAATGCTGAAAGTTGTTTTTGTATCAAGAAATTTTCTTTTTGATGTCCATACTTTGAGGTCTATTTATCATACCTTTCCTCTAGCTCCCCAAGTCCAAGTTTGTTTTGGGTTGTTTGTAAAGGCTGAACAAGTTAATTGCAAAGAGGGACTCATGATTGTGAGTTAAATATCCATATAATCGATCTTACCTTCCCTTAGCCCATCGATATACATTTGGATCTGAATTCCTTAGCCTAAAAAAAAAAGAGGAAACTATTGTGTTTTTACCATCTCTCCGCTTTTTTTGCTTTTGTTTTCCCACCTCTCATTAACAAATCCATACAGCGATTCATGTTACCCGACCCCAAATCATTTGGGACTAAGGCTTGTTGTTGTTGTTGTTGTTTGTGAATGATACTTTACTTCGATGTTTTTTGGCAGAATCGTCAGAGTTACTCTCTGCTGCATGGGGATTCCAAAGCTGCCACAACAAAGAAGGCACCTGTGCGGATGACTGGTAAAGGAAAAGGCAAGGGTGAAACCAGGCCTCCGCTAAAAGATAGGAAAGTCGATTCTGTTCTCCCCGAAGAAAGAGCATTTAGTGTAGCTGAAACTTTTAAATGCTTCTGCACTCGATTTGTCCGGTTGAATGGCATTCTTTTCACTCGCACCAGGTACTTTAAGTTCATTATTGATTCAATATGATATATGCTCTCGTATTAATGTACTTGTATGTGGCCATCTTCTGCAGCCTGGAGACCTTTGAAGAGGTTTTCTCAACTTCCAGAAATGATTTTCTGCGGCTTCTATCATCTGGACCAGATGAGGTGTTCGCTTTTGGTTCAGATGCTGCTGAGTGTGGACTCGTTATAATTAGGATGATAGCCATTCTCATATTCACGGTTCACAATGTGAACAAGGAAACAGAAAACCAGTCATATGCTGAGATCCTGCAACGTTCAGTTGTCCTCCAGAATGCATTTACTGCAATTTTTGAGTTTATGGCACACATACTTGATAGATGCTACCAATTGAATAATTCATCAACAAGCTTTTTACTGCCTGGCATCATGGTTTTTGTGGAGTGGTTAGCCTGCTGTCAGGATATTGCATTCGGCAGAGACCTGGAGGAGAAACCATTGTCAGCTAGATCCTTATTTTGGAAGCATTGTGTTTACTTTCTCAACAAGCTACTGTTGAGTGGATCTGGGACAGTTAATGAGGATAAAGATGCAACTTGTTTCTTCAATATGAGCAGGTATGATGAAGGTGAAACGGCCAATCGACTTGCCTTGCCAGAGGACATAGAATTGAGAGGATTTATTCCTCTTCACCCTGCACAACTTATCCTTGATTTTTCAAGGAAGCATTATTTTGGAGGTGATGGTGAAAGTAAGGAAAAGAAAGCACGGATTGAGCGGATTATAGCCGCTGGAAGGGCGCTCGCTAGTGCAGTTCGGGATGGAGAACAGGGAATCTATTTTGATAAAAGATCGAATGAATTTGTCTTCGGCAAGAAGCCTCAAGTTTCCGATGATTTTTCACCTAGTAATTCTGTAGAAATACCCGCAATCAGTATGGGGCTAGAGAATCACCGAGAGTCTGAAACTCACCATTTTGGAATCTCTCTGCAGCAGGAACAATCATATGTTGAAGGAGAAGATGACGATGAGGTTATTGTCTTCAAGCCCACTGTAATTGAGAAGCATGCTGATGTGATTGCTCTAGGTCTGAATTCCTCCGAGGGTATTAGGCATGGTGTCAGCTCCATCAATCTGGGAAGCAATGTGAGCTCTGTTTCTATGTTAAATGATGGTTTTGTTTCAGGGCCACCGACATCTTTTGCGAACATGACTTCACAGCATCTGCAACCGGTCATGCCAAATACTATGACATGGTTAGTAGACAATCAAGACTGTGTAGAGAAGGGGTTGGCCGATTTAAACTTATTGGCGAAAGATTTTCCTCCAAAATCTGATTTTGAAGAGCATTTGGGAATTTCGCAGCCTGCTGCCTTTTCAGTTCCGATCCCTCAGTCTCTCCATCTTGGTGTTTACAATGCGTATTCTGCTCAGCTCCCTGAAACTTCAGCAGTTCCATCCAAGTTTGATTCAATCATGTCGTTAGGAGCTGGTATGGATAGCTTGTCGAAGAAGCAAACATTTGTCAAGTCCGTAGGTTCTAAACAGAGTCCAGTGAGCCGACCGATTAGGCATGTTGGTCCCCCGCCTGGGTTTAGCTCTAGTCTGCCCAAACTTGTCGATAAGCCGCCATCTAGTGCAAACTTAAGCAATGGAAATCCAATAATGGATGATTATAGCTGGCTAGATGGATACCAATGTCCATCATCGGCATACATCAATGGTTTCAACAATCCCATTGATCAGTTGGTGCAGCCATACAACTCTTTGAACAAGACCAGTAACTCAGTGGACATGGGAAGCTTTCCCTTCCCTGGGAAACAAGTCTCAGCAGCACAGATCCAAACCGAAAATGGCTGGCATGACTATCAGCTCCCTCAACATTTGAAACTATATCAGCAGCAGCTGCTGCAGCAGCAAAAACTTAAAGACATCAAAGAGCAGTCTGCTGTACTGCCGCAGCAGTATCAAGGGCAGTCTCTATGGGAAGGTCGTTTCTTTGCGTGAGATGATTAATGGAGCATAAATGGTACGATATTGCCTTTATAAGTGTTAACATTAAAGTTACTCTTTTGTACTTTATGCTCTTCAATCTTGTCACCCTGAACCCTATTGGATAGTCACATGACTTCCATCCTAATAGTTTTAGTGTTTCATTTCTATTATAAGGTTTTGAACAATCTACTATGGCGGATGCCCTCCGTTCTGGTACTACAATTCAGCCATATGCCATGTAGTCAATGTTACATGTTTTAATTGGAGCATGGATGGTCTTGGAGTGTTGCGGGCACCTGCTGTTGAAGAGGTACTCTCTCTCTCTCTCTATCTCATTTTAGATTGTTATGTACTAATATAAATCATTGTATCCTAGAACTGCTTATACCATGAAATTATTACTGAAATGAAGTAGTTTAGGTCGTAAGAGAACCCCAAGAAAGAGAACCCCAAGAATGTGGTACTAATAAGGCTGGTGTATTCCACGAAACCTGTTTGAAACCCCGGCTATCGTGTTCTTATTTAACGATGGATTTCACAGGTTCTCGCAGGTAGAAATAAGATAAGTTCTATTAGTTACTTAGAAAGACATTCTCCTATTATTATATTTGCGAATCAGAAGTGTTCCTGCTTTTTGATCTGGTAGTGTTGGCCTCATTGCAGTTTTCCAACTTCTAAATACTCCTTTGTTCCATGTTTGGAAGCCTACTTTTAAGTTTTGCACTTTTACGCCTTTTTATTTCTTATGGTTTATATTAAAGCTATATAAATTATATACATATATAATTAATAAAATACACATGAAAGAAAAAAATTATTTATAGCTTAATTATTGAAAGTGGACTTGTTATGTGAAATGTCCCACTTTTAACATGAAAAATTTGGAGTACGAAACAAATGTGTAAGATAAGATTATCTTTGACCTCGATCAAAATTTGGTGTTTTAAGAAACCAGGCTATCACTACCAGTGTGTGGCCCCAAAAGGATTACAACAATTATAAAATAAACTGGTATAGTAAAGAGAACATGGATAATGTAGATGGGTGCTCCTTATGGCATAATCAGATTCCCTATGCAAAAGTGCGAGGAGTACAAATGAGTTTTATCTAAACTTACTATTTGGTGCATTGTTGAGCAAACTCTGGTAAATGGACTGGAACTGCGAACATAGATCCACCAAATCGACCATACTGTGCAGAATAACACGCCTAGTCGTTGACAAGTGTTGTAGGTCATTGGTAGGAAGACATGGCAGTTTCAATTTCTAAATAGGGTTTATTTTCTTATATCTTGCTGTACAGTTAATTGTGGGTCAGTAATATTTACCCCTGAATGGAAACAGTCAAGTTTTTGAAACGTTCCAAGCACCTATGAATTTTATGATGGACCCTTGTGGACTTTGCTACAGTACTTAAGCTTTTGGTGAGTGTAATACCTGTATTTCTTCTGTACCTATTCCTTGGTAATTATCTTTGAATTTAAAAATTAAAAAAAAATACTTCAGAAAATTTCCAGATTGTTGAAAACTAACTTTAATTTCAGATACTTTAGTATTGACATTTATTACTCCGTCTGTGCCTAAATGAATGCCCACATTTTGAAAGGCTTTGCGCTTTAATCCCTCTTTTCTAGTGAAGTTACCAACTTCCTACACATTTGACAGACGGAATTAATAATATTATCCAGCTCAGCTAATAGACTTTTTTTTTTGAAGTCCATGCAGCTTGTGCCTAGTTTTCGAGATTGATGGTCATGAGGAAGTGGGAACTTTCGAGATCACGTCTGTGTTGGATGTGTTGTGTGGGAACTACAAAGTTTATTGAACAGCAATTGGACAATATCTCAAAGTGGATGGAATCAATTGCAATACTCAGCTAATCGCCTAATCCTGCTTGAACCAGTAAATGTATCTTTTGGAATGGCATCTAAGTAAAACTGTTGCACCAGGTGAGCGGTTTACGATGTTTAAGGTAGATATTCTAGCAGTTCTTATACTGAGCTGGCTTTGGAGTTAAAAGTGTTGGCAAAGATTTGGTTTAATTTGATGCCTAATAATGTGGATGTTTGATTGCAAATAAATGTATGCGGGCGACTATAAACGCTTTAGAGGATTTTAGTTTTATGTTTGTGGTGTTAGTCGTAGCGTTTGAGGCGATATTGCCCCGCCTATCATATTGTCATTGTTACTTTTTAAGTTTGGGTTTTTATACCTCTATGGACTTGTAATGTGAAGTTTGGTATTGCTATGTGGATGATATTTTTCCTTCATTTATTTGCAATGTGAAGTTTGGTTATGTTAGGATGTGATCTTTAAATCTCCCTCCGTCCCGAGAAAATTGTCTCATATGACCCAAGTTAGGATGATCCATTATTTGCTTATGGTCTTGAAAAATCATTTTAATGGAGTTTTAACATTTTGCAAATGAGGTTTTATCATTCTCACTTTTTGAAACAAACCAAAAGGTTCTAATGTCATCATTTGATTTGTCAAAAGGTTCTAATGTCAGCATTTGATTTGTCAACAGTATGTTTTACTTGTTTGTAATTACTTGTACAATAGTAAACATATACTCCCTCCTTTCCGATAATTGTTTCACCCTTTTGGGGTGGGCACGCAAATTATGGAAATTGATGAGTGGAAAAAATGTTGTGAGTGTAATAGTAAAATAGGAGAGAGAATGCGTGGAGGAAATAGTAAATTTGAAAAATGTTGCGAGTGTAATAGTAAAATAGGAGATAACGAGTAGGTGGAATAGTAAAAATTCTTTGTCATTTTAGGAAAGGTGAAGCTTTAAACGGGACACCCGTTTTGACAAAAAGTGAAGTTATTAATGGGACGGAGGGAGTATTTAATTAATTTCCTTTACAGAAATGTGACATTTATTTTGTGATAAAAAAGAAGAAGAATAGTGCGATATTTATTATAAAATACACTTAATTTATTTCTTAGAAAGATGACATTTATTTTGAGATATACAAAAAAGAATAGTGCAATATTTACGATAAAATACACTTAATTTATTTCTTTATTCAGAAAGATGACATTTATTTATTTGAGATATACAAAAAGACTAGTGTAATATTTAGAAAACAAACTCTCTCTCTCTTTTTTTTTTCTTTTTACAACAAGATTATCTTCTGAAAAGATAGCTCAAATACTCCATCCTCATCAAGTTCAAGAACATCCTATATAATACTCCCTCCGTCCCACTTCAAGTTCAAGAGTCCCTTCCATAAATGATAAATTTTGAATATATTTATATCCTTATAATTTAAATACATTTACAAAAAAATCATTCATTATACCCTTATAATGTTAACATATTTACAAAAAAATCAATCATTAACTACTATTTTCTACCCTACATTTAACTTTTATATTCTCTCTCCTCTAATCTTCTACTCAGTTACAATTCTTTATTCAATTTTTAAAAAAATTCTTAAGAAGCGTGAAATCCAACACCAGGAACCTTGGTCTGGGACGGAGGGAGTACTTTTTTTTTTAAAATCAAAATGTTCAATTTGTGAAAAAAAAAACCCTAAAAAAAAAGCTATCAGAAAAAACCGCTTCATCACAATGTGCCCTAAACGCGTGTCTTCTTATGCCTTGAAGGTCAATTTTTGGTAGGTATTGTAGTGATGAAATAGACCATCTGTCATGCTCAAGTTTGATGTAGAAAAGACAATGTGAAAGCAAAACTTTATCTTGTGCTTTCCCTTAAAGGTAAAGGTTTTGAATAATTCAGTTTCTAGAAGTTATGTTGAAATAAATATTACTTTATTTATTTGCCTTGAAAGAATAGGGATATTTATATTTTTATAATTATTTTAATCAAATTTTAATCATAAATTTATTTATTTTTAATTATCTCTATATAATTATGAAAATAATTATAAAAATCATGTTGATGATATTTCTAATGAGAATTAATGATAAATTTTTAGAATCTTAAGATACTTAATAGTCATAAGTTAAATTGAGTTGACAATAAAAATTAAAGTGAAATAATTTTTAGATAAATAAAATATAATACTATACATAAGTTATAAATAGGAATATCTAATTTTCATATTTTTTTTTCAAGAACTAAATATTTATTTTGATATAAAAATGAATTTTTTTTCATTTAAAAAATTTATTTAGTTTATTTTTTTATACAGTATCTCACGTTAAAAGGCGAGAAAAGATTTAAAACTTTAACTCTGAGGTAAATTCTGATTTTATCATCGACTTAGTTAAACTATATGATTATATGATTTCTAATACTCCCTTCGTCCCACATTAGCTTATCCATTGACTGTTGGGAATGAAAAATAAGGAGTGAATATATATAATGATATTAAAGTAGGAGTTGTGAGTGGGTAGGAGAGAGAAAGTGAGGTAGAAAATAGTAAGTGAATAGTTGTTATGAGTATGACAAGTGAGTCTCATAAATAAAGAAGTATTAAAAAATTTTCTTTTTAAAAAAGTGTGACTTTAAAGTGAGATGTCCCAAATAAAAAAATTGATAAAATTTTATGAGACGGAGGGAGTATAAAATAATAATAAAAAAAAAGTCGGTGGAAAAAGAAAGACATTGGCAATCGAAAGCAAACACGCCAAAGAATAACAAGGCAATACGTGTCAAACACTCACTGGAAAACCGTATCCGACCGTTGTCAATTATTACCGCTTTCACATTTTGAGCTGTTAGAAAACGCTAACGTGCATCCAGTTGTCTCCGAGGGCCCCACCTGAAAATCCTCCTATAA
The DNA here is from genome assembly GCA_022495995.1 of Adenophora triphylla var. japonica. Lineage (NCBI taxonomy): Eukaryota > Viridiplantae > Streptophyta > Magnoliopsida > Asterales > Campanulaceae > Adenophora > Adenophora triphylla. Next base: position 84,629 of record JAFEMH010005353.1, read on the forward strand.
ATACCCTCTCTGCTCCTTGAATAAAAACACAAGTCAAGCAAATCCCTCACTCTCCATTCTCAACAATCACAAATTCATATCAAATGGCGCAAATTAGCAGCATCGTCATGATCGCCAACGCTTTCCTTCTCGTCGCCGTTGCATTCGCGGCGGTGGCCTCCGCTCAGGATTTCGGTTTGGCTCCGGCGCCGTCTCCTGATTCCGTTGCCGGAGCTGGATCTTCTCTCCCAGTATCCGGCGCCGTGGTTGGGGCTTCTATGATTCTCTCTCTCTTGGCTATCTTGAGAAACTGAGGTAGAGATTTGAATTGGTTTGATGATTTTCAATCGGCTACTTTATACGACTACTATGATCGATCGAGGATTTTGTTTATTTATAAATTTGGATTGAGCGTTAGGGTTTTTGATATTGTATCCGATGGATTGATTTATTATTTTTGTATACATTATTATTGTGATTCACATAAATAAAGCTTTACACTTGTGTTAATTTTGGGGATTTCATATTTATTGTTGTCTCTAATGAATTTTTATCTGAGTTGGTCTTACGAAAAACTAGTTTTTTCTTAAGATATGAAAAAACGTGTTTTCAAATTAAGCGGTGGCAATTTTGTAAATACTGGCAACCATGTTCAAAATAAACGGTGGCATTTTTGTAATTATTGGTTCCCCGTTTATGTCAGTGTCTGTTTAACAAACTGCCAGTGTGATAAAGTGTCAGTTCATGTATCACAAATTGCCAGTAAAAAAAGTGTCAGTACCAATTTAATAAAGTGCCAGTGTAAACTGACACTGGCACTTTGTTAAACTCCAAGACTGCACTTTTACACTAGCACTTTTATATACATGAACCGACACTCTTCACACTGGCACTCTGTTCAACTAACACTCTGCACTTTGTTACACTAATATTTTTCATTGGCTCTCAAAAACACAAGGACTCCAGATTCAAAAAAACATGAACTCCAAGATTCAAAATCACATACACCGACACTCAAATACACGTACACTGGCACTCAAAAACACACGATAATCATTTTTTCCGGCATTCAAAAAATATGGATCGGCACTCTATTATACACTAACCGGCACTCCAAAAAAAAACATGGATTGGCACTCTAAAACACATAAGCGGCATCTAATTACCCGGTCACCAATACATCAAATTCTCAAGCTGGTACTCAAATGCTTATAAACTGGCATTAATTATCACTAAAACTGGCACATAAAAATCCAAATCCCTAACGTAAAATCCCAATCCCTACGTGCCAGTCTCTCTCTCTCTCTCTAACCTCTCTCTAAACGCAATTCCATTCGCCTTCTTCTCCAGTCGTCTTCTTCTTCTCCGATCTCTACCCAAATCGGTGCCCCCATCTTTGCCGACCAGCCAAAATTGACCTAAGCTTGCAATCGATCTGAGTTTTGTTCTCAAAGAATTCATATTTGGATCTCTTTCCGTCGAGCGTGTGTGCATTCGATCTGAGTTTTGTTCTCAAAGAATTCATATTTGGTTGTCGCCGATTGATTTGGAATTGGCGTTGGTCTTGGATTGAGGGAGAATTAGGTTTGGTTGAAGTCGCCGGTGAGGAAGAGGATTGGTTGAGGGATTTGGTCCGGCAATGGAGGTCGGGCTTGGAGAAGAAGAAGACGCAGGGAGCTCCTTTTGCGTATAGAGAGAGAGTGCGTATAGTGAGAGAGAGAGAATGAGCCGTTGAAGAAAACACGTTTTTTCTTAAGGTTAGAAAAAACGCGTTTTTTATGAGTTTTTCGCTTTTTATCTTCTAAAAAATAAAAAATAAAATAAAATAATAATCTTGCAAAATTAGTTCTGATTTAACTTTTTAACTTTCCTTTTTGTTCTATTCACAAGTTTAAGGGTTTAGTTGCTTTATTTTTTAACCAGTCTAACACCCGTGCGGGTTTTAAACGCACGGCCAAAAAACGTTAACAAATAGTAGAAATTAAATTAAAGGAATTACAATAAATATAAAAGTTATTTTAGAATATAATTTTTTAAGATATAATGGCAAAAATGTATAATTTTTTTTTTTGACTATCCACAATAAATATAAAAGTTATTTAGATGTTTAAACTTTTTAAACATCTAATTTACAAAATGTCAATTTATGTAAAAAAAAAAAACAAAATTATGTTAATTGTAAGTGATGTAAAAGGCCTTTTCAAACTATTCCACAAACACAGATGACAAGCATTAAGCAGAAAATTGAGAATAAGACTTACCACAACTTTTCATGAATTTGCATTTAGCTGATTATCAACAAATCACTTTAAAAGACTTTGTTTATCCAATTTAGTTGCCTATAAACAACTTCTTTACATCATGAATTATAAATTAAACTTAAGAAAAAATTTGAAGTTAAAATTGAAATAACGAATATCTGTAATTACGATTCGTTCTGTTTGTTCACAGAGTTCCTACACTTAATTTATTTCTGTTCATTAACATACAAAGAGTAGTCAATGAAATCAGCTTCCTCTTTCATTACAATTCACTCTCTTACTACAAAATCTTCCCATATACCTTTATATAGACAGATAAAAAATTAAAAAAAACTAGAAAAAAAAAAAAAAAAGGGAACTGAACAGAGAACAATAATGGTATATTACAACAATTTCACCCTGGAGTATGTGCTGGCCCTGGTACACCTTAGCTACCTGTAACCACCCACAATAATATATACCTACTTCAGTATGTAAAAAAAGAATTGAAAGAATACAACGGAAAAAAAAAAAAAAAAAAAACCCCAAAAACATTTCAGGCTCAATCTTGCCCTACCTAGAAACAAATGTGCAATATGCTTTTCCAAGACAATTCTCTTTCTTCAAGCATCTTCAGCAAAAACTTTGAGTACAAAGTCACGAAAACGCTTCGCATACTGTCTAGGATCCACAGCTGATATAGAAGTCGGGTCATATTGGATCGACTTGTATGCATGTTCAAGTTTCTTGGTGATATCATAATCTTGAAGTATGTCTATAATGGCAAAGAACATCACAACGTCGTAGTATTCTCCTGTGGGCTCCCCTACTAGTTGAAACTCGCAGTCGTTCTTTCTCTCTGTCCGCTCTACTCTTGCTGGCATGTTTATTCCCAATCTAATACTCGCCCACCTGCATTTCACAATATTAAATCGTATTTAGACGTATTTATACAATGAATAAAGGGTATTATCGTCATAGAAAGTAGGGTTTGAGTTTTTCTTTTACCCGGCGGGGTCTAAAAGAAGTTGGTCCATGTCTGCTCTAGAAAGCCGGGGAACTGAATCAGCATCGGAGCCACCATTATCTGCAAGAATATATCAAGCTTAGTTGGGCTAATACCCATTGTACCCTTTCTTATTGCTCCCTCCGTCCCAAAATGAATGTCCAAAAAGTTTTCAAATTTGCTCTTGCCAAAAGCAAATTTGAAAACTTTTTGGACATTCATTTTGGGACAAAGGTAGTAGCTTTTAAGTGAGAGTTCAGAAACACTTTTGATAAAACTTAAATCAAATTTTGAAAAAGATACTATATAGTAAGAGAGATTACCAGTTGGTGTTCTAGAGCCGGAAGGAATGAATTCTCCAGCAGTAGTTGGTTCTCTAAAGTGAATCCCCACCAAGAGACTGTAATCCATTATTCTCTCCTGTTCAAGAAAATCACAATCCCTATCGATCTGCCTGTATAGATGGAGCATTTCATCGGGCGTTAAAAAGAATCTTTGTTATACAACTTTTCAAGAAATGAGAAATAAATGGCTTAATTTTCCAACTGAAAGAGGAAAAATATGTTTCATTTAATTTGTGCAGGGATATATAAAAGTGCGAAAAATGTTAAAATGAGCCACCTTCTGAACTCTTGGAACCATGTTTTCTGAAGTCGAAATAGAAAATTGAGATCAAGGTCCTTAAGGATTGTGGTAGTGTCAATCTCGGACTCTGGCTTATCTGTAATGCGACCAAGAGAAGACCCCTTCAAGTCGAATCGTCTGTGAATGGTATATTCAGTGCAGAAGAGGTTTCCCATAATTATGAACCTCACCTATATATACATAATTCCATCAAATTAGTCTAAATACCATAAAAAAAATCACAAAAGAAAATATTTTGAAGCTATATATACCTTCTTCTGCGAAGGGCCATTTAGCCTAACGCAATGCAGACCATAAAATTTGGTGAGTAGGGTGTTCTCAAAGGCGCGAAAGTGATTATAATAAGCAGACAGCATCCTTAGTAGAACCTGAAAATGTAACGAAACATTAGTTTTGAGACATGCTGATAAGTTTAAAACAAAAAAGAAAAAAAAGTTATTTCGGGGTGGAAAATATGGATCTCACTTTAACTTCAGCTTTCTTCATAGTTTTAATCATGTAACGATCATCGTTAGTCAAGTAAAAGAAGCTTCCACTCTTCCCAGGAGAAGACAGTTCACGAAGGGCGTCGTTTCCACATATAGATAACATGTAATCAGCTGCATCTACCTTAAACAGTTTCCTTAAAGTCCTGAAAAAGATAAAAAAAATAAATGGTACATAATCAACATCTGCAGATAGATTTTCAGTTCGAGAAACTTGTGGGCCCCTACTTTTAGTTGAAGAAGGATGAAAAACTTATAGATGATCATGCAAAGAGTGCCTGACCTGAAAACTAATGGACAGTAATCCTTCCATCTGAACTCACAAGACTGGTGTGGAGGGGTATGTTTGGATCCCTCAGGAGGAAATCTTGTCCATACTTTCTCCTTTGGGTCAAATGCTGAAGCCTTCAAATCGAGTGATGGAGCCGGACCTGGTCTTCCTACAGAATGCCTACAAGAGAGAGAGAGAGAGAGAGAGAAGGAAATAATCATATTCTTGGCATTTTTCAGAGCCCTATTTTGGTTCTTGATTCTGATCATAAGAAATGAGGAAACTTTGATCATATGTATATATATACCTGATTCCCAGCTGCAGATTGAGCATGAGTTCATAATTCTTGTGACCTTTACAAATAGTTTCTCCTTGTCTCTTGACAACTTTTGGTATCCGTATAGGACTCCCTTCTATCTGCATTCCCATCAAGGCACCATCATCTCTAGCCCTCAGATTATTCCTATCCGTATTATCGTCCAACATTCTCATCCTACTAAGCTCATTATCCGCTGGTGCATCTATCCTACCATCTACAGACATCCTCCTCGGCCTCACATTGGGGTCCGTGCCTTTAGTAGACCTCCAGACCGCGAGCTTCTTCTGTGATGGCAATATAGGGACCTTCTCCGGTGGGCAAATCCAACAATCCTTCAAATCAACCTCGAAAACCTCTTGTGGGTCCCACTCAAGATTCCCTTCCATGGATGAACCGGCTGGATAGTACGTCCCGTTCTGTTCTTTAGGATCTCTACTCCAATTCCCCACGTAGAAATTCCCATCGGACCATCTAAACGTCCCTTGCCCTTTAGGAAATCCATCTTCCCATTCGCCTTCGTAAGTATTTCCATTTGTCCAAACAAACTTACCTTTCCCACAAATCATCCCATTTCTCCATTCTCCATCATACGTATTACCATTTTCCCATTGATACTTACCAGTACCTTCTTGCAGCCCTCGACACCATTCTCCATCATAACTATCTCCATTTGTGTACTCCTTAACTCCATAACCGTGCTTCAAATTCATAACCCAAGACCCTTTATACGTATCTCCACTGGGCCCCGTATACGTGCCTTCACCATCCATATACCCACTCTTGAATTCTCCTTCATAGATGGCACCTGAAGGCCAACTAAACGTGCCTTTCCCCATTGTTTTGCCTCTAAACCAATCTCCAACGTACATACACCCATCCGTCCACCAATATTTCCCGAACCCGTGTGGGAAATTGTCCGACCAATGGCCAGTGTAGTAATCACCATTGGAGAGAAATCTCTCTGCGTGGTAAATCTCTCCCGCTGCATGAGTTTCAACTTCTTGTTCTTCGTCTTCGTCTTCTAAATGGGCTGAGTAGCTTGATCCAAAGATGGTATTGGCTCGCTTCTTTGCCACGGCTTGTGTCTTCCTCACGGTCGCTTCCCACGCCTTCATGATGATGATAAATCTTCTCCCTTTGTTTTTTCCTCTTGTTGATATTTAAATATCAAATCTCCATCTTGATATCATTTTCTTTCTTTCCACCATGGACATGCTCCAATCCTAATCAAATCATCAAAAACATACACTATTTTGATCAAATCATCAAGAGAAAAGATGATGAAAATGTGTCATAACAACATCATTTTACCATTGAATCAAGTTCTTTTCTTCAAATGACAATCTCTTTCTTTCTCTCTCTCTCTTTCTTTGTTTCTCTCTCTTCCCCTATGTTTGTGTTAAGGAGAACAAAGGAAAGCCAACACAAAGGGACGTCCATTGTTTTCTCAGCTTTTGGTCCATAATTTTAGTTGTTTAGAGTTTCTCTTTTCTCTTGAGTATTGCTTATTTGGCATCAACTCCCTAATTTTTGGAAACAAGTTATCTTAAAATTCTATCAATAGCCTATTTTCAAGAGCCTTAATTTCATTTACATGCCCCTACAAGCCACGTGTCTATTCATTAGTACATTTTATTTTCTGCTTTATTATCCCACAAACATATTATGCGTTTGTTTGTCGTCAAGTTAAAATTTTGTTAAACCGGATCAAAATTATTCTACATTAAAAAACTGCATGCTTTGACTAATATTTAGTGATAAAAATATCAATTTTTTACCATAAATCTAATGGCAGAAAACCATATTTTTCACAAAATCATTGGATGGTCATTGTTAATATTCGTGTACCATTAAGGCGCAAAAATACCATCACAAGTTCCTTGTCTGTATTATTTACCAAAATTTTTACTAAATTACCGTGAAATATAATTATTCTTGTTGCGTAACAAACAAAAACTGATTTTTTTTATAATTTGCAAGTGCAGTCTTAGAGAGGGGCAAAGACTTTTCCTTCTATTTTCTTGAAAATGACTGGCAATTTTTTTATTGACATTAAGGGTACACAAAAATATTGTTTAAGTGTTTTTCTTACGGATGCTTGATACAACTTGACACAAGTTTATTATGTACTTGTAAGATGACACATTCCATCAAAGAACAGCAAAATGGTACATAGTTACAGCACGGAATCTTACTGGATTAGGTACGCATTGGATAAATTATTTGTAGGACATGTTCCGCTAAATTCGTGCACGTGCTACCGCACGTGAAGGTCACTCTCTCTTAATCAAGCAGGTGAAATTGGCCTTATACTTCTGATTATATAATTGTTAAGGAAACGTAACATCGCCTTCCGCAAGCATAGCGGAAGCTAGTTCCGTTGATTGAACAAGGTCAATGGGGACTCTTCTACCGCATATTTTGGGAATCATCAAGGAGTTGTGGATTGGAGGATAGAGTAGCGGAATTTGCCACGTGGCCCAATTGAGGGACTCCACGTGGCCTAGTCAGGACAAAAAGGGGAATTGCGGGACTGGTCCCCACAAGGGACACGCGGCATCGTTATACCGCTCTGTACTACGAACCCGGCGAATAAGGGCTCGACACCTCGCGGTACGGAGAGCACGTGATCTGTCATGTGCGTGGTACGGAGCTGTCAAGCTCTGACCACTATAAATACCTGGCTCAGATATCGATGTCAGCAACAGTGACGTACATGCCTTGCCGCTCCCGCAATACTTGTTCTCTCCTTCCTGACTTGTCCCTACTTTCGCTCCTCCTTCTCATTCCTCTTCGGTGGTTCGTGTGTAACGCCTACTGAAAGCTCTACCGCTTAAATCCTCTTTAGAACCTACTTCCTACATTATTATTGTGTGTTACAAGGATACATCATAATTTAGGTATTGCCAAGCTTTTTATAATGTGTTTTATTACTTTATAAATTTTTTAGAGACATAATATTTAATGAGAAGGGGAGCACACTGGACGAGTTCAAGTCCTGGGTAAGGTTTGCCTACATTTCACCCTTGGTGGGGACCCTTCCCCGGATCCTTGCTGGGATGCTTCGTGCACCGGGCTGCCCCCTTTTTTTCTTAATTTTATTATGAGACAGGCTAAAAAAGAGTAACATGAAGGACTGTATTGCCTCTTGATTCTGTTCTCTTTTTGAGGGAAAGCGAGACTTTTTCTTGTTGATAAATTTTGAAGTCCCAGACTGCCAAGGGACATGGGGACATTCTGACATTTGGAGGGCTGACAGTATTTCAAGTCACTACTTTCTAAATTTAGATATACATTTTATTATGATCAGTCATGTTATGTATATGTCTGGCATAGATCAATTGAAAAAAAGCAACCGAGGCATGCTTTACAGAGTTGTACAATACAATCCTTCATGCTTTACAGAGTTGTACAATACTATCCTTTAACATATCGTCACCACCTCTTTAACAAAATGAAAAAAGAAACCCACAAAATGCTCAACCTTCTACAGTTCCCATTCTCAATAATTCCTCCTAAATAAGGGATTAAAGTTAATAAACATTCCCTTGCCAATAATCATCTTCTAATTTTCACTTATATTCAAGGTGTTGTATGGTGAGATCATTAAGGATGCTTATGCTTCTAAAAGTGCTAGCACAACATTCTTAGATGTCCCTTAAAAAATTGGCATTCATTTAGGGACAGAGGGAGCAAGTATTATAGCTTTTTAATATGATTCTCTTGTTCCGATAAAAAAAAGAGAGTAGCATCTGTATTCTAAATGACAAAAAGAAAAGGAAGGTGAAATGTAGTCCTAGAATTAAATGAAAATTCACAAGCGATAAATTGCTGATTACGCCTACACCCAAAGGAAGGGGTTTTCACCAATGCAGATACAACAAAGGGCAAACCCCGGTGCGCCAAGCGGGGGTTGGGAGAGGGAACCATTTGCTAGAGCCTTCCCCTGACAATTGCCAGGAGGCTGTTCGCCAAGGTTCGAACCCGTGACCTTATGGTCACCAAAGGAGCAACTTAACTCCATCAAAATTGTAATGCTGTGGCAAAAGCAATAAGTTGCTGAAGCAAAGAACAATCAGTCAGAGGATTTGTACTAAAAGTAAGAAAAGTCTCTAGACAAAGGCACCTGATTGACTGATCCAACTCCTGTTTTAAGGAAACGAGCACAGGGAAGTTCAGAATTTCACAGCCGCCTACAGCTGAGATATCCAGGCACCTGCAACATGGTGATGACAAGCAAAGAAGGTGGTGAGAGTAGGAAGTAGCATATTTTCACTAGCAAATGTATCCATTATCTTAACTGCTTAGATTGGTTTAATTTCTTGAAACGGAAACAGTCCGCCCAACATAAGATGAAATTGTGACTCCCACATCAAAATATCATTAAATTATTGTTACAGGATAAGTATGCCAAGATTCACAAAGCAGGCAATACATTTTTATGCAAGGGTGACACTCCAAACTTAAATCATTAGCAAATTAACTAGTTTTGACATGCAAAGATCTTACAGCAAGGACAATTTCTATTCTCCATGAGATACCCAACATTTACAACTAAAAAGGACTTCATATCTCATAATAGTTTACTTTTAATGTCGTAATCAACAAGCTAGGACCTCTACTCTTGCTAATTACAAAATGATTACGTGAAATTTCAGGATTTTGACTTTCGGATGCAGAAACTTGGTGAGCAGAAGTTATAAAGTAACAGGTAAAACACAACTCTTGCATTTGTTGTATGAATGTCTTGAACACATGACCCAAATGAAGAAAATGAAGAGCCGGAAGGTAAATCCCCACACACACATACACCAAAAGAATATTACAGAAAATGTCTATATATAAATGTTTATGCTAATTATATGTTGATTACCATATGATCCTTGAGTTTTTTTGTTGTATGTAATTTGAGGAGAAGGATTTTTCTTCACATTCTTGAGCTCTCCATGATTCAGTGATAGTAAATACTCTTCCTCCACCAGTGGACATGGGCAACTCACATTGAGAGGCAAACCACACAACCTCTCTCTGTAGTTCTCTTCCAGTTAATCCGCTTCCATTGGATTGTTTGTACCAATAAGTCAATAACTTCTGTCCATTTTTGATCTTTTTGTTATTCTGTATATTGTCCACTGTTATATCTGTAACTTTTGCTTCTCCAAAAGTTAAAAGATGAGATACCTTTTAATGTTATAGTCAGCTTTCCTGCCAAGTCTCTTTCCTACCAAGTCTTTGGCTGAACCTGAATTATCTCTTGGAACATGCTTCTGTATAAGCAAGACATACCTTCTTGTGTGTGCACAAACCCGGACCCATTCAATTTTTGACCCGTTAACTCTTCGAGGAATCCTTCATAGGTGGTTGTGAATGACCCACTCTTTTCCAATCCTTTTGATCATCATGAATGGATATCAACTGCCTATTCAAAGCTTCTAAGAGAACATACATATCACTGTAAACACCACGCATTGTGTCATCAGCAATGGTGGGAACATCACACAACGAGTCGTCGGCAATAAATTCATGAAGACCACCATTCACCTCAATCCAACTACAACCAGGCTTTTTCTTAATCTGTTGATTTCTCATCATCTTTCTTGTCCTTAATGCATCTTCCCATTTATTCTTGGAACGGAACATATTCCACAGAAGTATATACACTCCATCATCATTAGGTTCTAATTCAAGTACCTTTTTTCCGGCAATTTCAGCTAACTCTAAATCTCCCTTCCTTACGCAACCACTCAAAAGTGATCTCCAAATCACAGCATCAGGCTTTATGGGCATCTGTTCAATCAACTCCAATGCTTCTTCTAAACACCCTGCTCGGCTGAGAAGATCCACCATGCACCCGTAATGCTCAATCCTGGGTTTGAAACCATAGTTATGAACCAACTTAATGAATAAACTCTGCCCCTCTCTAACCAATCCTGAATGGCCACAAGCCAATAGCACTGAAAGGAATGTAACTTCATTTGGGACCAATCTAGTATGCAACATCTCATCAAAAACCTCAAGCGCATATCTTCCTTTGCCATGCATCGCCAATCCAGAAATAATAGTAGTCCAAGAAAAAACATCCTTGCAAGCCATCTCACGGAAGACCTGTATAGCAATTTTGAGGCTACCCCCTTTTGAGTAATTATCTATCAAAGCATTATTCACCGCAACATTCTTAACAAGACTAGCTAACTTGTTAACATACCCGTGCACACACCGACCAAAGTCCAGAGCTCCAATATCAGCACAACCCGAAAGAACAGCAACAATTGTAATCTCGGTAGGAACATCATCGCCTCCACGTCTCATCTCCCTAAAAAGCTCTAACCCAACAACCGCACTTTTCCCACGTACATACCCCACAATCATCGCAGTCCAAGAAATCACATTCCTCACCGGCATTTCATCAAACACCCGGCGAGCAGAAACAATATCACCACACAACACAAACCCATTAACCAAACTCGTCCAAGAAGCAACATCCTTAACCCCCATCCCATCAAAAACCAATTTCCCCAATCCCACACACCCATTTCGACAATACATATCAATCAAAGCATTACCCACAATAGATTCAAACCCCAACTCAAATCTGAACACCATCCCGTGAACTATCTTCCCACCAATCAAATCTTTAGCAGACCCACAACTAGACAAAGCAGCAACAACAGAATGACCATCCGGCTTGAACCCACCTAATGAAATCATGTCTGAAAACACAGAAAACGCTTTTGAAGGGCATTGATTGTTTAAATACACAGAAATTAAACAAGTCCAAGAAATTAAATCTGGGTTTCGTATTAGATTGAAAACAGAATGAGCTTTGATTGGGTTGCCTAGTTTTGAGTAAGTGTTGAGTAATTTGGAGGTGAAAGGTTGGTGAGTGGAGAGTAAACCGAGGGTTGTAGAGTGGGCGTGGATTTGGATGATTAATCTTTCGTGTTTGCAACATTTGTCTAGGAGGTGTCGCAGCCATGATAATCTGATGTTCATGAGAGAAAAGGGTGTAGGCTAATGAAGACGCAAGCGGCAAATTCAAAATCCAAAATCACACACACCGGCTAGTTCATACAAATACTCACCTCTTTCTCGAAAAAATCGACAAATAATGAATACTCTATAGGTCCCAGTTTAAGTTCACCAATTATCAAAAGACTGTTCTCCTGTTACAATATTCATCTTTCCAAAAATGTCCAAAATACTCTCTCCGTCTCATTAATAACTTTACCTTTTGTCATTTAAAGCTTTACCTTTTTTTTTTTTGACAAAGAATCTTTACTATTTCACACATTCATTCTCTCTCCTATTTTACTATTACACTCACAACATTTTTCAAATTTACTATTTTCTCCACTCATTCTCTCTCCTATTTTACTATTACACTCACAACATTTTCTCCACCCTTAATTTGCATGCCGAGCCAAAAAGGGTGAACTAATTACTGGGACGAAGGGAGTATATTATTATTTTAATGAACTGGCCTACTTCACTAACACTAACCCTTAATTAAACCCTCCTAAACACTAAATTAACTAAACCCAACCCAATTCAATCCAAATCTGAGCCCAACCCAAAATTTAAAACCCTAAATCTACCCATGCCCGCTCTCTCCCCTCACATTTTCTCGATCGTCCCTTTGTTGTTCATCTTACGATGAAACCCTAGTTTCTCTATCTTTGTCTCCCTCATCGATTACATCAGAAAATATAACCTCTAATCTTGGATTTTCTCTTCTCTTTGTTCTCCTTTTCGAATAGATTCGAAATTTTCCATCAAATTGGAAGATGAATCGTCCATGGCGACGAACGATTTTTCAATCGTTGCCGGCGATTCGTCAAATTTCTCTCCTTTTTTGTCCATTAATGGTGAATCGGTGGTGGGGAAACCAATTCTTTCGGTGCTGGAGGAAACAGAAGTTTATCAAAACATATTTGGGGAAACTTTGACTCAACTAAACCTAAGTATCGTTTCATTATCTGTTTTTAATGAGCCATGGTGGTCTCTATCGAAGGAGCTCGATGCGATATTTGCTCGAAATGGTCCACAAACGTACTATCGATTTTGGGTGTTGGTTCCAAAGGTGCAACAAGAGTATAAAAACAGGTAGAGGGGGGTGAATAGTTGTATAAAATTTTTCTACTCTTTTCAAAAATTCAACCTTGGCTTACTTAGGCTGAAAGTGTGGTCAAGTGAAAACCAACTTTCAAGCTTAGTAAAATGCACAGCGGAAGTTTCTAAGTATAAAAACCTAGTAGTAAAAGGGAGTGTGGTCGACCGCAGATAGGAAAGTGTGGTCGACCGCGCGGTTGAAAATGGCTTAGGCAGATTTGTACTATAAACACAATTCAATATGCGGTTGGATGCAAGCGAAGATCAAACACAAGGAGCAATAATAAAACTTATGAACTTGAGATATGAAGTGCAGAAAGTAAATGACACGATATTTGGAGAGGTTCAATCGTTAAAGATCTACGTCCTCTACCAAGATGGTTAGTCTTGAATTTTCTAAGGGAGATAGTATATTTGATTTGAGTAGCTGTTACAAAGGAATAAAAATTGAGAATCAATCAATCTCAAATCTAACTATCCTTTTCTATGAAGCTAATCCTAGACAATAACCAGTATATGTGTGTGTGTGTGCAAGATTCAAGAGCTCTTTATAATATAAATGATAGAGCTTGATGAATCTGGAGTGGTCACAAGGCTTGAGAGATTTATGGGTAAGATATTCTTGAAGGCTTAAAAGTGTTTGAAGATTCAAAGAAATCTGGAGATGATGAGCTTCAACACTTTGAGGATTATGCCAACGTCTCTTTTAACCCAAGCTTTCTGGATATGTAGATGTGTATGGCATGCTTGATCAAGAGGTATATTTATAGCCTTTGAATAAAAATAGCCGTTGGAATTTCGTGATGAGCAAGCTTCAAGGACAATGTGCTGTTGATGTTTAATTGGAGCACATGTCCCTTTTTGTCTCCATGTTGCAGAGTTAGTAGAAAGGTGGTATGCTGATATGTCCTTTGTACAAAATAACCCAGCTGTCACCAATTTGAATTTTGGAGCAAATTCTGCAACGGTAAAATTCTCTGAGTTAACTCTGATTTGATCTAGATTTTCTATTTAGCTAAAGATAGGAGAGGAAGCGGTCTGGAAAATTATGCGGTCAGGAAAGCTGTGCGATTTACCTTGATGTGCGGTTTTCCAAGCGGTCAGCCGTGTGGTCCTCCCAATCATGTGGTTTGCTTGTTGATGCAGTTGTCATTTGAATGCGGTTGCAAGGGTGCAAGCGGTTAGACAATGTGCGGTCGAGGCAATGTACTGCGGTCAGTCCATATGCGGTCGGTTATGCGATTTACCGCATGGCTTCATGCTTTTCTCCAGCTAAACACACTTAGATAATTTTTGCCTAGATTAACCTTCTCAAGCCTAAGTAACTAAAAATGGACTTAACTAAAAATTGAAGTTATAAAATTTCATACATAATATCCTATAGTCCATATAAGTCAAAATAGGTGATGATATCAATCAAATCAAGTAATAGGAAGAGTTTATAATAAGCATACCCAACAATCTCCCCCTATTTGATTGAGACCATTACCTACTATAACAAAGGTTAATTCATTGTACTTGGTAAAAACATGTCCAAATAAATCAAGAATGGTAAATCATGTCCCAAGTCAATGCACATACATAAGCCTAAGTCATAGATTTCTAACTTCCTAAAAAGGTAAAAGAATGTCATATTGGGAAGAAAGAAATAATCATTTAGTGCATTCAACTGATGTTATCATGAAGTGCATGAATGCATTTAAACTAAATAAATAACACATGCATAAGTATGAGATAAGCTGGATGAGCTATATGCATGAGTTATAAAATAATGCAATCATTATTCCACAAACAAGTAGTTTGAATGAATAAAGTTTTTAAGGGATAATGATGCATTTAAACTTAAGAAAATAATAATTGTAGCTTACAGACTTTCAAATGTTTTAATAAAAGAAGGAAGCAATAAACAAAAGGCTTCCAGAAAGTCTTCATCAATCTTCATTCTTCAAGGCAAGTCATACGAATCACGGTCACGAACGACAACGTAATTGTTGACTGCAGGATCAGCTTGAGGAGCAGGGGCAGGTGGTAGATCTTCAGGCATGTAGTATGCAGAAGCTTCAGCACCAATGGCTTGAAGGACTCTCCTCAGCTCAGCAGTTTCTCCATTTGTGGCAGCTTGTAATGCGGTCATTCTCCATATTCAGAAAGTTGCCTCTTGAAGAATTTGTAAGTATATCAATCCTTGAGGTTTGGTAGTCAATGCGGTTTGAATGAACTCCAATGCTTTGATTCACACTCTTGAATCTATCTCTCAACATAGGAAAAGCAGTATTTACTGAGGTATCAATGTGATCCTCAATCTTATTAATTTTGCCCAAAACTTCAGATTTATCTAAGCCCATGGCTCTAGACATTTCCTCCACAGCATGTTTCATCTCAGATGACAATCCATGTAAGAGGGCTTGAGTCATTTTTCTCATGGCTTCCTTAATGAAATACTGAGAGATAGAGTTTTCTGGAGTAGTAGGAACAAATGGAGTGATAGGGGTAGTAGGAACAAATGGAGTGATAGGGGCAGCTTGGCTTGAGCTTGTGCCAGTGTGATCAGAAATGATATCCTTAAAGGCCTTTATTAGGTGAATACTCTCCCCCTTAATGGTTTCAATCAAAAGGGAGGGAAGAGAGTCAACCTTGGTATTGAGGCTTTTGTGAGCAGCTGCAAGTAAAGATTGATTTTTGACGAGTTGGGCAATCTGTGATTGATTATCAAGCTGGATGGAAGTAAGAGTCTCAATGGATTGAAGAATCTTTTCAAGATCAGCATTCTGAGTTGGCTTTGGAGATAGGTTAGGGCTGAGAGGAGGAGTGCTGGCAGCAAAGTTTGGCTCACCGCGGTTGACCGTGCGATCAGAAAGAGCCTCTATCAGATTGGGTTCTTTGCTCAGGCCATCATTAACATTCTCTTTAAGGGCATCATCTTGACCATCATCAACTTCTTCATTCACCATCTCAGCATTAATTTTCTCAACATAAATATTTCGATCAATAGCATCATCTGCAGGCTTTTCAAAGTTTTCTTCAAGCCAAGTACTATCATCAAAAACCACATTGGTTTTCTTTATCTCCACATTCCCTTGAACTGAAGGAATGGAATCAGCTAAGCCATCATATAGTTGTTCTTCATCAGTTTCCTCAAGTCCCAAGTCAGCAATGGTTTTTCTGACATTGACAATTCTTGGCTTTTTCTTTGGGGAGGCTTGGGCATCAACTATCTTTCTTTTCTCCCCCTGAGATGGGGCACCAAATAAATGTTCAAAAATTTGTTGTTCCTTCACAGCTGATGGGGTTACTTGGAGAAATGATTGGGGAATTGGGCTTGGGTTGATTAGCTTTTGATGGAATGGAAGAGCTAGGCTTAGTAACCTTTGGAGCAGGGGCACTGAATTTTGAAAGTTTGATAGGTTTGGATGGTGCGGTCGACCGTGATGGTACGGTTGACCGTGGCTTTTCAGCTTGGCTTGGTAAGGAAGAGGGTTTGGTATGGCTTGGCTCAAGGATTTTGATTCCACCAGGTTTTCTTGATGGATCAGCAAACTTATCTTTCCTTTTAGGCTGATCTTATGCCTTATCTTTGCCTTTGGCCTTCCTGGCAATCTCCCTTGAATCCTCTTTTCCTTGGTTCTTGTCAGCAACATGATCTCTTTCAATCTTCTCTTGGCCTTTGAGAGGCACAAATTCTTCTTGTGGATCCTTCTTCCAAAACTGAATATACAGATTGTTGCCAAACTTGCTCCTAAAAATCTGCATTGTTTTTCTTGTAAAAATCTTGGACTTGGGGATTTCATCATGAAGTTCCCTGTGTCTGTCTATATATTTACTTATCTTCTCAGTTTGATTTAGGATGAGGGATATCAGTCTTGTGTGAGTCCTGTACTTGTTATTGCCTGCAGCCTCATTTTTCTGATATTCCAAGATACTAGCCACCAGTCTTTGATAAATTATCTTGGGCCAATGCAATTGAGTTTCAAGAAATATTGCTGCAGAAATCTTCCACTGATCATTGTTGAAATTTGCTTGGTTTCCAGTCTTGCAGAAAAAACAGTGTCCCACAAGATGACTTATGTGATACATGAGCTCATCAAATTTTTTTCTTAGAGTGGTTGTCACTGCCTTACTGTCGATTAGGGATAAAGAGAGATCATCCAAATCTTTCTGATCTAGCTCCATAAGGTCAGTCCTTGAATAATTCAGAACATGAGCAATGTCTTCATAATCAATATCTAAAGGAATGCCATTGATCTGAGTGTTGATCAACTTGACTCTTCTTCCTTTTTCATCCTTGACTACAATTTCTCTGGCATAATGAAAGAATTGATCCACTAGAGCAGGAAAATGAATGGATTGCTTCATGTTTAAAAATGGAAGGACTCCACATTCTCTGAAAGCCTTAAGCATTACTCTCCCCAAAGCATCTTGACCTAAGTCCTTGCGGTCAATGACCCAACCATGTATAAATAACTAGTGTTCTGCATAGAAGAAAAATGTGAGGAAATAGATAATTATATGCAGATGTGGTTGACCGTGATATTAACAAGTATAGTGCGGTCGACCGTGAGAAAGAATGAGATTTCATTAACATTCGGTCGACCGTAAGGTATGCAGTCAACCGTGTTTACAAACGCAGAAATACAAACACATTTATACTTGTATGAAGTTCATAGCCATAGATTGAAGTGTGCGGTCGACCGTGATATTTGAAATGGTTTGCATTCGACCGTAAAAAAATGTTTGAGCAAAAACACTGACAATTAATTTATACACATACTTTTTAGATCAAACATATAAACACGAGCATAATGAATTAAAATCCAAAATATAGAAAATTTAGAGGAAATTCGGATGAACACATGAAGAACATGAAGAACACGAAGAACAAAATTTCCAGATTTTCACAGAATATGTTAAAAATCATATTTTCTTGCTTCTAAGGCTCCGTTTGTTTCACCGTAAAACATTTTCCGGAAAATGTTTTCCGGAAAATAACCTGTTTTACGGTGTTTGGTTAGCCCCCGGAAAATGTTTTCCGGAAAATAACTCGTTTTCCGCTGTTTGGTTGCCTAAGTAAAACGTTTTCCGGAAAACATTTTACGCCCTTTCTAAGTAAAACGACCTACTGACCTTGTCCTAAGTAAAACATTTTCCGAAAAATGGTGGCCTTAATGTACAACTCATATTACGGCTACAACTCATATTAACCGCCCCCACCCCCCCAAGAAAAATTATTTTTTTGTAATCGCCCACCCCCCACCCCCCAAAAAAATTTTTTTTTTTGTAATCGCCCCCACCCACCCCCGCCTACCCCACCCCCACCCACCCCACCCCCCACCCCTAAATTTTTTTTTTTTTTTTTTTTGTAATCGCCCACCCACCCTCGCCTATCCCACCCCCTAAACCCCACTCCACCCTCGCTACCCCACCCCCCAAAATTTTTTGTAATCACCCACCCTCGCTACCCACTACTTCACCCCACCCCCCAAAATTTTTTATTTTTTTTTGTTATCGCTTCACCCACTCGCTGCCCCCCCAAAAAAAAATTTCCGTAAAATTTTTTTTTTTTTTGGGGGGGTGAGGTAGGCAGTGGGGGTGGGTGGGCGATTACAAAAAAAAAAAATTTGGGGGGTGGGGTGAGGCAGGGGGTGGGTGGGCGATTAAAAAATTTTTTTTTTTGGGGTGGGGGGTGGGTGAAGCGAGGGGCGGGGCGTTTACAAAAAAAAAAATTGGGGGGGGGGTGGGGTGGGTGGGGGGTGGGGGTAGGCAGGGGGTGGGTGGGGCGATTACAAAAAAAAAAAAAAATTGGGGTGGGGGGGTGGGTGGGGGGGTAGGTAGGCAGTGGGTAGGCGGGTACAGAAAAAAAAAATTTGGGGGGGGTGGGTGGGGGGGGTAGGCCACCTTGTGAAATATGAGTCGTTTTACCAAACACCCGAAAACATTTTACACCCTTCCTCCGTAAAATATTTTACGCTCTACCTCCGTAAAACATTTTACAGGAAAACATTTTCCGGAAAACATTTTCCGAAAAATATTTTACGCCGAAACAAACGGAGCCTAAGAGTGAGAATTTCATTAAAACAGCATTAAATACATGATTCAACTAAAATAAATCGTAGAAATTGAATTTGAAACTCAGATAATTTGAAACCTAGGTTTTTCAAAAATCTTCTTTTTGAATCAACAAAGTGCCAAATAAACATGAAATAATCAGCATATATGAGTTTATAATGGTAAATCGATCATGTATAAGCAGATTTCCAGGCAAATATCATCAAAAAGATAGCATTTCGAAGCAAATGGGTTTTCCTGTTTTTGAGGAAGACGAACAGCCATGGTTATTTCGAATTTAGATTTTAGAGATAGAAATGTCATACCATGACTACGAACTTTGATAATGATGAATTGGAGTTTGATTCCTCAGATGATTTCTTGGAAGATTTCTTCTTTAAAGGGGCCATTTTATAGTGAAAATTCTAGAGAGAAAGTAGAGAGAGAAAGAAGAAGACAAAGGTGAAGGACAGATTTGGTGCAGGTGACAGAGAGTGAGGAGAAGTGGAGAAGTGGAGACGGGGGTTATGGAGGGAAGATAGTGCACAGTGATGTCCTTTGTGTAAGAGAGATAGTCCTTTTGTCTTCAATATGACAGCCACTGGGGGCTGTACAGGTGTCAATTTTAAAATAAAATATTTTCCTCGAAGAGATTTGAATTTAATAAATGCGAGGGAAAAATAATTGCAAAAGTACCCTTGTGCAATTATCTTGTCCTAAAATGGACAAGTTCCAGACATCACAAAGAGTTAGAATACTTACCTGATGTCTTTAGACATACGGTTGAGCATGACCTTTTTGAGTCATAAGGTTAACCGTATATAAGGCTTCTATAAAGCCTAGAAATAATTTAGGCTCATGCGGTCCAGTCAGAAACATGCTGTCCATTTGAGATGGATAGGCTTGAAGCATGCAAAAGGACCTAATGCGATCGACCGTGACTTTGTTAGGTTTGGTGCGGTCGACCGGATGGAATGGAATGGGCCATTCTTTTGACCTGTACTTAAACATGAACTTAAAACACACAATTTGTTAGAAAGAAATATGAATAAGTTTTACTTGAGTTCTAGCATACCCATTTCTCCTCTTAAGAACATGAATCTCTTGGAGTCTAGAGCCTTGGTAAGAATATATGCAATTTGATTGTCAGTACCAATATGCTATAAATGAATGTTACCTTTTTCAACATGATCCTTGAGAAAGTGATATTTGATATCAATGTGTTTGGTTTTAGAGTGCATGACAGGGTTGTTTGATACTGCAATGGCTGATGTATTATCACAAAAGATTGGACAATTTCCTTCATGAATACCATAGTCAACTAGTTGTTGCTTCATCCACAAAAGATCTCGACAACAAAGAACTCCCAAAGAAGAATATATTCAGCCTCCGTTGTTGAGACGAACCGAAGCTTGTTTCTTGCTGGCCCATGCAACAAGTCAATTTCCAAGGAAATGACAGGTTCCACTAGTGCTCTTCCTGTCAATTGTGCAAGCTGCATAATCTGCATCTGAGTAACCTATGAGATTAAAAGATGATTCTTTGGAATACCAAAGTCCAAGGTTAATATTCCTAGATAGATAACGAATAATACGTTTTACAGCTATAAGATGTGCTTCTCTAGGATCTGCTTGATAGCGAGCACAAACGCAAACACTGAACATGATATCTAGCCTACTAGCAGTTAGATATAGTAAGGAGCCAATCATACCTCGATTCAAAGTTTGATCAACTTTCTTACCTTTCAAGTCTTTGTCTAACTTGTTACCTGTATCCATAGGAGTGTTGTATACTTTTGCATTTTCAAGTCCAAATTTCTTGATTAGGTCTTTAGTGTATTTTGCTTGGCTAAGAAAGATGCCTTCATCACATTGCTTGATTTGGAGCCCAAGGAAGAATGTGAGTTCTCCCATCATGCTCATCTCAAATTTACTTTTCATAAGCTTCTCAAAACGCTTACACAAAATTTCATTAGTAGAGCCAAAAATGATATCATCAACATATATTTAAACAAGTAGAGTATGATCATTATATTTGGTAATGAAAAGAGTTGTGTCGATTTTACCTCGTTTGAAGCCCTTTTCTAAAAGAAATTTAGATAGAGTATCATACCATGCTCTTGGAGCTTGTTTGAGTCCATACAAGGCTTTTTGGAGTTTGTAGACACGATCAGGATGTTTGTTGTCTTCAAATCCAAGAGGTTGCGCAACATAGACTGTCTCTTGAAGTTCACCGTTGAGAAATGCGCTCTTCACATCCATTTGATAAAGCTTGAATCCTTTGAAGGAGGCATAAGCTAAGAAAATTCTTATAGCTTCTAGCTAGTCTTGCAACGGGGGCAAAGGTTTCATCGTAATCGAGTCCTTCTTCTTGTCTATACCTTGAGCAACCAACCTTGCTTTGTTTCGAGTGATGCTTCCATTCTCATCCATCTTATTTCTAAACACCCATTTTGTACCAATCACTCCTTGATCCTTTGGTCTTGGAACTAAAGTCCAAACTTTACATCTTTCGAATTGGTTGAGCTCTTCTTGCATAGCCACAACCCAACTTGAATCTTGGAGTGCTTCATCAACTTTCTTTGGTTCAATTTGAGATAACAAATCACCAATGATGTTATCAATTGGGTGATCTCTAACCTCATGAATTTCTGGAGGTAAGTCTGGTTGAGTTGATTTTTGTTGAAGGTCTTATATTGGTACATCATTTAAGCCATTAAAGTAAGTGAGTTGAGGTATAGGCTCTATGGAATTTATGGGGGTAGATTCAACTGCATCATCTTCTGAATGAACATCTTCAGTAGGAACTTCTGATGTTGGTTCTGAAAAATTTGGTGCGGTTGATGTTGATGGATTTCCTTGAGTTGAGTGATTTTCTGATCTAGGTGAAGTTTGAGGAGGATCACCTATCTCATTAGGCTCAGCAAAATCATCAGCAACATTTGGAGCCAAATGTGGCTCAAGGAGAGAATGTTCATCAAAAGTAACATGAATAGATTTCACTATCTTTAAACTATTTTTATTGAAAACATGAAAAGCTTTAGAATGTTTGGCATACCAAACAAAAATACCTTCATCCGCTTTAGGAGCTAATTTACCTAGATGCTCTCTTCCATTGTATAGAATAAAGCATTTGCATCCAAATTTTTTGAAGAAGGCTATGTTGGGGGTTTTTCCTCTCCAAAGTTCATAAGGGGTTTTGTTGTAGGTCTTGTTGATGAGAGATCGATTTTGAGTGAAACACGCTGTGTTGGTAGCTTCAGCCCAAAAGTATTGTGGTAGCTTGGCTTCAGCGAGCATTGTCTTTCCAGCCTCAATCAACATTCTATTCTTTCTTTCCACAACTCCATTTTGTTGTGAAACTCCAGCAGCAGAGAAGTTATGGTCAATACCATGGTCGTCACAGTATTGAGCTACATCGTTATTTTTGAATTCTGTTCCATGATCTGATCTAACACTAATGATATCATCTTCTTTTTGAGTTTGGAGCTGTCTAAAGAGTGAGGTCAAAATCATAATAATCATCATTGGATATCATCATTTCGACCCATGTATATCTTGAGTAATCATCCACCACAACTAAAGTATATTTACTTCCTCCAATGCTTGCGATGGTGACAGGTCCAAATATATCGATGTGAAGTAGTTGCAAACATCTTGAAGTTGAAGGCACGATCTTGCTGGAGAAAGATGCCTTAGGTTGTTGGACAAGTTGACATGCGGCGCACTTCTTATCGTGGTGATCAGCTACTTTTGGTAGACCACGAACTAGACTTTCTCTTCCAATCTTAGATAGATACTTGAAGTTTAAATGACTAAGTCTTATATATCATAGCCAACTATTTTCACTTACACTTTTTGCTACAAAACAGAGATTAGTAATGTTGCAAGCAGAATTAAAATCAATAATATAAACATTACTCTTACGAATCCCTTTGAGCAAAGTGACTCCGGATGTGCTATCTTTGATAAAGCAATTTGTTGAAGTAAAGTTGCAGTGCAATCCTTTGTCACAAAATTGAGATATGGAGAGAAGATTATGCTTGAGTCCTTTGACTAGAGATACTTCTTTTATAGTGATATTTCCTTTTCGAATGACTCCATATCCAATTGTCTTTCCTTTGTTGTTATCCTCAAACTTTACTGATGGACCACTTTCTTCACGAACATCTTCCAACAAGGTGATATCTCCGGTCTTGTGTCTTGAACAGCCACTGTCGAGATACCATTTATTTGAATTTGCCTTGGAAGTTCCAGCCATGAAGCAGAGGACCTGAAAGATGGACATTTAAGCACGAGGTCCCATTTATTCTTTTGGGTCCTGGGGTTAGCACCTTTTAACAACCCACACCTGTTTGACCGAAGGCGGATTATGTCTTCGAGCATTAGGTGTGAATCTTAAAAGGCATTCAGCAGCCGAGTGTCCATAACCATCACACACAGAACAATGGTGAAAACCACTACCACACTGAGTTTTGATAAACTCTTTACTAGCCTTAGGATTCACATCTTTTACTGGGCCAGAGGTTTGGCTTTGACAAAAATTTTCTTTTTGTGGTTGACCACAGATTTTCTAGGAGCACTTGCCTTGCTTGTGGAAGCTCGGTATGTGGTCGGAGGTATAGTGCGGTCGACCACATGATAATTTTCATCGTGGCCATTTTCCTCTTCTTCCTTTTCTTTCATCTTGGAATCATACCCAGTTTGATTCTTGCGGTAGACATAGTGGAAGTTAAATTTAGCCTTTGGTTCATGTCTTTTACCCTTTGAATGAGATTGCATCACCTTAGGATTTTCATGAGTTTGATCTGAAAATTTTTCACTCTTTTCACATCAAGAGACACACTTAAAATTGTCACTAGTTTGGAATCCCAAGCCTTCTTTTTCTCCATTGGCTTTTTCGGATTCTAGTATTTGATCCATAGTGACACGAGATTTGGTCCACTCATCAATTATCTTTTGAAGATCAGTGTTTTGAGCAACCAAGTCATCGTTTCTAATTTTGAGTGCGGCAATTTTAGTTTCAAGAGTGATGTTTGATTCAGCAAGAGGAGTCATACTTCTGACTTTTTCTTTCAAAAGTTTGATTTCAGATTTTAGCACACTTTTCTCCGTCTTGAGCTGAGAAATTTCATCAGTTGATAGTGATAGAGCTTTCTTAACATTTTCTAACATTTGTATCATCACTTCAGCCTTTTTAAACATCTCTTCTTGATCCATGGGGGAAATCTCATTGACCCTTTTTGAAACATTTGGGATTGACTTAACTTTTGAAGGTGTTTCATTTTTTGGTGGAAAGGTGGGGCGAGAAAATGAACAATTACCAATTTTGGTGCTTGGAGTGAGGTCAAAATTTCTAAAGTCCTCACTGCCAACAACATTCTTGGTTTTCTTAGAAATTACCTCATTCTTCTTTTTGGGCGACTCATCATAAACTTCTTCTTCTGAATCACTAGAAGCATCCTCAGCAATGAGGCAGAGATTTACCTCTTCGGTACTCTCATCGCTTTCTTCATCAGAATCAGTTTCGATCCAAGTCGCAAGATCTTTTGTATTCTCTTCTTCTTCAGCAACCATCCCCTTTCGTCGAGAAAATTTCGAAGTAGGAGTTTTCTTTTTCAAATATTCATATTTGGGTTGAGGACATTCTGAAGCAAAATGACCGGGCTTTCTACAATTGTAGCAAACAAGGTTACTCTTTTTCTTTGAGTCACTCACCCTAGAAGATGTTACTGGAGTTTTACCTTTTGAAAACGATTTTGAATTTTTACGAAATTTTTGAAAACGTTTCACAAACATGGCAAAATCCTCGTCATCCATATCGATGAGAGAAGAAGTTGAAATACTAGGATCTGAGGTAGGTAATGAGGGTTTCTCCACATGATCAAAAATAGACATAGAAAGTGATTTTCCCTTCCCTTTTACCTCTTCAATGTGTTGTAATTTTAACTCGTAAACGTTAAGATTTGCATACAAGTTACTGAGAGTCCATGTATTCAAATGTTTTGAGTCTTCGAGGGAAGTATCTTTATGCACCCATTTGGATCCCAAAGCAGCAAGGAATGTCATGTTAATTTCTTTATCAGTTAATATTTTACCAAGAGATAAGCAAGCATTTACTACCTCAACATATCGGTCGTAGGTTTGACGTAGAGTTTCATTCGGTCGTCTTGTAAAGCTGATGTATTTTCTTTCAACCTCGAATTTCTTGTTCTCCTTGCATAACTCATAGCCTTCAAGGTAGCTTTCAATTGCATCCCACATTTGCTTTGCGATCGTGCATTTGATAACCTTCTGATAGGTGGAGACTGATAGGGTTCCGGCAATGATTTGTCTGGCTTTGCTATCCAATGCAACATATTTTCTTTCTTCGTCAGTCCATTCAGTCTTCAGCTTCTTGACTTCAGGAATTTCAGTATTGGTAGTTGCATCAGGATTGGCTTTCATTGGTACAAAAGGTCCATCGTTTACACAATCGACCAACCTTTCATCTATAAACTCTAAATGAATTAGCATTCGAGCTTTCCAGATATCAAAGTGATCTTCATCCAACATAGGAATGTGTGAATAGTTAATCGTTGCCATAGCTTTTGAAGTTGCCATGACGAATAGGCACCCAAGCTGTTAAGCTTGAAAAACAAAGAATAGTTTTATAAAGGTGTTTAGCTCTGATACCACTTGTTGGTCCCAAAGGTGCAACAAGAGTATGAAAACAGCTAGAGGGGGGTGAATAGCTGTATAAAAGTTTTTTACTCTTTTCAAAAATTCAACATTGGCTTACTTAGGCTGAAAGTGTGGTCAAGTGAAAACCAACTTTCAAGCTTAGTAAAATGCACAGCGGAAGTTTCTAAGTATAAAAACCTAGTAGTAAAAGGGAGTGTGGTCGACCGCAGATAGGAAAGTGTGGTCGACCGCGCGGTTGAAAATGGCTTAGGCAGATTTGTACTATAAACACAATTCAATATGCGGTTGGATGCAAGTGAAGATCAAACACAAGGAGCAATAATAAAACTTATGAACTTGAGATATAAAGTGCAGAAAGTAAATGACACGAAATTTGGAGAGGTTCAATCGTTAAAGATCTACATCCTCTACCAAGATGGTTAGTCTTGGATTTTCTAAGGGAGATAGTATATTTAATTTGAGTAGCTGTTACAAAGGAATACAAATTGAGAATCAATCAATCTCAAATCTAACTATCCTTTTCTATGAAGCTAATGCTATTGAAATGATAACCGAGCAGATACGGTGTGTGTACGCAAGATTCAAGATCTCTTTATAATATAAATGATAGAGCTTGATGAATCTGGAGTGGTTACAAGGCTTGAGAGATTTCTGGGTAAGATATTCTTGAAGGCTTAAAAGTGTTTGAAGATTCAAAGAAATCTGGAGATGATGAGCTTCAACACTTTGAGGATTATACCAACGTCTCTTTGAACTCAAGCTTTCTGGATATGTAGATACTTATGGCATGCTTGATCAAGAGGTCTATTTATAGCCTTGGAATAAAAATAGCCGTTGGAATTTCGTGTTGAGCAAGCTTCAAGGACAATGTGCTATTGATGTTTAATTGGAGCATGTGTCCCTTTTTGTCTCCATGTTGCAGAGTTAGTGGCAAGGTGGTATGCTGGTATGTCCTTTGTACAAAATAACCCAGCTGTCACCAATTTGAATTTTGGAGCAAATTCTGCAACGGTAAAATTCTCTGAGTTAACTCTGAGTTGATCTAGATTTTCTATTTGGCTAAAGATAGGAGAGGAAGCAGTCTGGCAAATCATGCGGTCTGGAAAGCTGTGCGGTTGACCTTGATGTGCGATTTTCCATGCGGTCAGCCGTGCGGTCCTCCCAATCATGTGGTTTGCTTGCTGATGCAGTTGTCATTTGAATGCGGTTGCAAGGGTGCAAGCGGTTAGACAATGTGCGGTCGAGGCAATGTACTGCGGTCGGTTATGCGGTTGACCGCATGGCTTCATGCTTTTCTCTAGCTAAACACACTTAGATAATTTTTACCTAGATTAACCTTCTCAAGCCTAAGTAACTGAAAATGGACTTAACTAAAAATTGAAGTTATAAAACTTCATACATAATATCCTATAGTCCATATAAATCAAAATAGGTGATGGTATCAATCAAATCAAGTAATATGAGGGGTTTATAATAAGCATACCCAACATAGGGAGGATAACTCTGTCTATGAATGGACTCCCCTCCATAGTGAAACCTGCTATGTCACCCTTCCAGGAAAAGGTTGCAAGCCACAACCTTAACTTGTTGATGTTGGGTTTGCACTGTTCGGCTATACAACGTTGGCTCAAGGAACAGGTTCATGTTTTCTTTTCGCAATTCAATTCTTTTTCTAGTTTGAGTACATTATTGGGAGTTGGTAAAAATTACTCTGTGAAATGATGAATATGGCTTCTTGACCTATTTTGTGATTTTTGTTCAACTTCTCATTCTTAGTTGCATCTAATAAGAACTTTAATTGCCTTGGTCTACATATGAGGTGTTTGTTTGTGAGAAACTGATAAGAACTTTTATTTTCACTGTGTTTGTGTCTGGTGAATTTGCTGGCTGAAATTTGCTGGTTGAAATTTTAGTTGCATGTTAAAGCCATCTGAGCTTCCTGCTGCTCTGAAATCAACATCATCATTGTTGATGTGTGGTGGTGCATTATCCTTATGTCGTTGCTTGATGTTCACTACTACATTTTTGACCTAATGTAACGCATCTAATGCAATGACAGAGCTAATGTATCGCATCTAATGCAACGCCAGAGCTAACGTAACGAGTCTAATGCAACGACAGAGCTAATGTAACGGCTAATGCAACGACAGAGCTAATGTAACGCATCTGATGCAACGACAGAGCTAATGTAACGCATCTAATGCAACGCCAGAGCTAATGTAACGAGTCTAATGCAATGACAGAGCTAATGTAAAGGCACATTTTGATTAATGCAACGGCTTTGATCTCAGCGTTACATTAGATTTTTTGGCGTTATATTAGATTTTTCTAATGTAACGGATAAATTACTAATGCAACGCCGAAATAATTCCCTCTTTCTTTTTTAGACGGGCTAAAGAATTTACTTTCCCTCTTCTTCTTTTTTTCGGAAAAAATATCAAAGCCCGGGAACCGCTCCATTGAAAAAAAACTTCAATACTAAAAAATGTCCAAAATATTTATTTATACCCTATACCGTATACCATATATACTATATCCTATACCCTATACTATATACCCTATACCCTATACACTATACCCTATACCCTATAACCTATATCCTATACCCTAAACCATATACCCTATACCCTATATACCCTATACCCTATACTCTATACCCTATACCCTATACCCTATACCTTATACCCTATACATTATATCCTATACCATATACCCTATACTCTATACCCTATATAATATACCCTATACCCTATATACTATACCCTATACCCTATACCCTATACCATATACCCTATATACCATATACCCTATACCCTATATACCCTATACCCTATACTCTATACCCTATACCCTATATACTATACCTTATATCATATACCCTATACCCTTTATCCTATACCATGTACCCTATACCCTATACCCTATATACTATACACTATACCCTATACACTATACCCTATATCCTATACCCTATATACCCTATACCCTATATCTTATACCCTATATACCCTATATCTTATACCCTATATACCCTATACCCTATACTCTATATCCTATATACCCTATACCCTATATCCTATATACCCTATACCCTATACCCTATACCCTATACACTATACCCTATATCATATACCCTATATACCATATACCTTATATACCCTATACCCTAACATGTATTATTCAATTATTACTTATTATTAATAATTTATAATATTAGTTATGATACTTTTTCTAGATATTTACTTATTTCATTACTAATTACTATTACTTTTATAAGTATTTAGTATTTTAATTTTTTTCAATTATTATTATGAGATAATATTATTTTATAGTTTAAATTATTATTAATTATTAATTATTTTTATTAATTATTATAATATTGCTAATTACTATTATTGTTATAATTATTTAATATTTTTATTTTTTTTTCAATTATTATTATGAGAAAATATTATTTTATAATTATTTTATATTTTTATTTTTTTCAATTATTATTATGAGATAATATTATTTTTATTAATTATTATTTACCATTAAATGCATCACATCCAATGGTCCAAATTCATCCCATAAAAATAAAAACACACTTTCATTTAAAGAATTTTAACCGTCCCTGATTTCTTTATTATACTTTCATTTATTTAGTTTTTTTCTAACTTTTTTTATATAACTTTTTGAAAGAAATTTCAATACTGAAAAATGTCCAAAATATTTATGTCTATTCATAAAAAATATAAAAAACTATAAATTTATAAAAAAATTCAAAGAATTTTACCCGTCCTTGATTTCTTTATTATACTTGATAATTACTAGTTCTATAATAATTACTAGTTTTATAATAATGATTATTACAATAATTATTAAAGATTATTATTATTGCCAAAAACTTATAAAAAACGCGTTTTTCCTAAGCTTAACAAAAAACGTGTTTTTCCGGCAAATCTCTCATTCTCTCTATCTAAAGGCACGCAGCGCTTGCTCTTTCTCTTTCTAAACGGAAAACCGTTGCTCTCTCCCTAACCACCATCTTCTTCATCTGGCCTCTCTTTCAAAGCCCATCGGCCGGCGACCTTCCCGGCCGGAAACCTAACCCAAACCTCTCTCAATCGCTACCCAACCGAGACCTCACCTAATTCTCTCTCAATCGATTCAATTTCTCACCCAAGCCTAACCAGAAGACGAAGAAGAAGCCAAGGATCGTCCTCTCATGCTTACCACTTTTTCGATGAATATGGATTCTTCTACCCACAGCAACTTAGCTCCAATTGACTTCGCAATTCCCAGTAGTGCGTGCTTGGGCTCCGGAATGGAATTGGAAGCAGGGGAAGGGCAATCGGTTTTGGTCGGAGATTAGGGAGAGAGATGGAGTGAGTAAGAAGAAGACGCAGGGATGGAGGTCTCTGTGTATCTGCGGATAGAGAGAGAGAGAGGAGAGAGAAAGTGAATCTCAGTGTTGGTGTGTGAGAGAAAATGTGAGAGTGATAAAAATGAGAGGCCTCCTCTTCCAAATGAACGTAAATTGAAAGAACGGTGTTCTTGGGATGTTGGAAAATTTGAGGGCCGGTGTGAGTTTTGAAGTGCCAGTATATGTTTTTTTGAGTGCCAGTTTATTTATTTTGGAGTGCCAGTGCTTTTGTTTTTGAATGCCAGTTCATTTAGAATTGAGTGCCAGTTAACGTATAATCAAGTGCCAGTTGATGTATTTTGGAGTGCCAGTTAGTGTATAATAGAGTGCCAGTAAGTGTGTAACTGAGTGTCAATGTATTTTTTGAATGCCAGTTCTTGTAATTTTGAATGCCAGTCCATGTTTTTTTGAATGCCAGTTAGCAAAAATAATTATCAGTATTTTTGAGTGCCAGTATATGCATTTTTGACTGCCAGTTAATGTGTTTTCAAATGCCAGTCTATGTATATAAAAGTGCCCGTGTGAAGAGTGCCAGTTCATGTATATAAAAGTGCCCGTGTAAAAAGTGCCAGTTTCAGTTTAACAAAGTGCCAGTACCAGTTTACACTGGCACTTTGTTAAACTGGTACTGGCACTTTTTTACTGGCTATTTGTTACATATGAACTGGCACTTTGTCACACTGACAGTTTGTTAAACACGCACTGGCATAAACGGGGGAACCATTAATTACGAAAATGCCACCGTTTATTTTGAACATGGTTGCCAGTAATTACAAAATTGCCACCGTTTATTTTGAAAACACGTTTTTCCTTAGCTTAAGAAAAAACTAGTTTTTTATAAGACCAACTCATTATTATTTGTTCTATTATTATTATTTAATATTATTTTATATTTATAATATTTATTGTTTTTTGAACGATAAATTATAATTTTTGCTAATTATTATAAACATCAAGAAAATTTTGATGATAAATATATAAGTCATTTGAATCTTGAGGTTTAGTCAAATCTTCACCATTAAATACTTCACAAATAATTAGATCTAATGATTCAAATTCATCAAAGAAAAACACAAATACACTTTCATTTGATTGGTTGTTTTATACTCACATGGATTGTCAACCATTAATCACTCACAATCCTATATTCCAAATTCAATCTAGCAAAACCCTAAAAAAATTCTTTCTTTACTCCATCCACCTCCCACCCTCCCTCAAATCTTTCTCTCTCCACAATTCTCTCTCTTTCTCCCTCAAATCTGATTCTTCTAGGAATGGGTCCCGACGGACATGTTGCTTCGATGTTCCCAGGCCGTCCCCAACGCTTTAAGAAGAAAAGATGGGTTTCCGAAGGAGATTATCGTCATTGATGATTCCCCTAAAAATGAAGCTGATTTAGTACAATGGGTCAATGAGAAGTAATTCAGTTCATTTTCCTACTGGGTATAATCCGAGGCATGCGAATACTTTCTGCCACAACCAGTCCCAAGGCTCTTTCTCTTACGGTGGGACCCAAGCTGTTAAAGATGCAAGCTTTCCGAGGTCTGTTTCTAGGGAAACGATCAATGCAAGTCCTGTGTGGAATCGTGTTCCAGAAGGTTCAAGAAGTCCTGCTATGTAAAATCATCGGATCCTGGAAGGTGAGAGTTCATCGTCCACTACAGCTTCTCACCTGAGATCTACAGCATACTATCCTACGAGCTTTTCGTGACCAACAATGTTGGAAATGGGTAACGAAAAGTTAAGTTTGACTTAACGTTGACCTAGATTTCTAACGGAAGTTCGTTATGTGTTAACGGAACTAGTTACAAAATGTATTCTACATTTGTTGTAGATTATTAAACTTATTTAATGTCTCAAAACCATTTAGGGTGAATGAGAATTAATGACAAGTGATTTTGTAACTTAACGGAAGTTAAATAAAGGGTTAAAGTTAACTTGGGTTGACTTGGACTGATCCAAATTAGTTTTGGGTCACAACTGTTCTCAAAAGGTTTCGTGACCTTTCAGTTCTGGGCTTCAGCGCGGTCGCGCTCCAGCCTAGAGCGGCCGCGCTGATTTAAGGTTAAATCTTGGCCTGGTCTCGGCATGCCAGCGCGGTCGCGCTCAAAGCAAGAGCGGCCGCGCTCGTGGGCAGATTCTGAACAGGTTTGGCACCTCTTGGAGTGAACAGCCATGAACCCTTTAACTCCTTTTAAATAGTTTCCCTCCGAATTTCAATTACAACATACAGTCATTTGAGCCTTCCAACCCTCTAGAGAGATAGATTAACATAGCCAAATCATATCATCTTGTTGCATCAAATCTTTTCAAGTCCAAAGTTCAAAACATTGAGTTGTTCGTTAGATTAGTTATATTGGAGTGCTCCTTATAACTAATAGTAAGTCGTTTTATCTTACTAGAGTTTTGTCATACAACCGTAAGCACCGATCAAGGACAAATAACTCTTACGGAGATTGTATTAAATACAAGACTCGACTTTAATTCTTTTGTTTTTCAATCTCCGTTACTTTTGCTGTCAGATTTTTTCGTTAAGTCTTATAGAAGCCATAGCATTTGTCTAACAATCGTAAGAGTTATTTGACGCTTCTTCAAGATTATCAAGAGATGGCAAACGAGAAAGACACCACTTCATCTAGTCAAGGGAATGTGACGCCTCCTCCACAAGGTGATACTACATTCAACAACGTTGCTCCCGCTCCTACAACTCATCACATCAGTCATGGTGAGAAACCCGCGAAATTCACCGGTGTGGATTTCAAGAGATGGCAACAGAAGATGCTCTTCTACTTGACCACCCTAAGCTTGCACCGCTTCTTAAAGAAAGATCCTCCGGCGGTAGAAAAAGGTGATCCGGACCCTCAAAGGCAAATGGCAAAGGAGGCTTGGTCTCACGGTAATTTTCTTTTTAAGAATTATATCTTAAATGGACTTGACGATGCACTATACAATGTGTATAGTACAGTCGAGTTAGCCAAAGCGTTATGGGACACTTTGGAAAGGAAGTACAAGATCGAGGATGTCGGGTCAAAGAAATTTGTCGTCGGTAAGTATCTTGACTTCATGATGGTCGATTCCAAATCGGTAACAACTCAAGTAGATGAATTCCAAATCATTCTACATGGGCTTGATGCCGAGGGGATGATCATGAATGATCCATTTAAGGTGGCTTCCATCATTGAAAAGTTGCCTCCTTCGTGGAAGGACTTCAAGAACTATCTCAAGCATAAACGCAAGGAGATGTCCTTGGAAGACATTGTTGTTCGTCTTCAAATAGAAGAGAACAATAGAATGAATGAGGCCAAAGTTGCTAAAGGCAAGATGGAGGCTAAGGTCAATCTCGCCGAGGCTAGCACAAGTGGCACAAAGAGAAAGCATTCCGAAAATACCGGGAATGCTAAGAAAGGGAAGAAGAAGGCCTCTAAGAAATTCAAGGGGTCTTGCTATAATTGTGGCAAACCGGGCCACTTGTCAAGGGATTGTCGTCTCCCAAAGAAAGAGGCAAATAATGTTGACCACATGGATCTTGACTTTGCAGCGGTTGTGTTCGAGGCCAACGTTGCAAACTTGGAGGGGAATCCAAAGGCTTGGTGGATAGATACCGGTGCTACCCGCCATATTTGTGGTAACAAGGAAAGTTTCTCCTCCTATACTCCCATCTCCTAAGAAAGCTTTACATGGGAAATTCTGCGACCTCCGATGTTCAAGGCATTGGAAACGTGATTTTGAAGATGACTTCCGGAAAAGAAGTAACCTTGTTGGATGTGCTGCATGTTCCAGACATCCGTAAAAATTTGGTGTCCGGCGCTTTGCTTAGTAAGGCCGGTTTTAGACTAGTATTTGAATCCGACAAATTTGTACTAACCAAGAATGGTTTGTTTCTTGGAAAGGGTTACCTCGAGGAGGGCCTTTTTAAAATGAATGTAATGACTGTAATCCGCCAAGGTGCGATGAATAAAAGTTGTGTTCCTTATGTTTACTTGTCGGAAAGTTCTAATTTATGGCATGATAGATTAGGACATGTAAACCTCGACACCATTAAGAAATTAGCGAGACAAGATTTAATCAAAATGACTAAATCCGACTCGACTAATAGGTGCGAAGTTTGTGTTGAGGCAAAAATGACTAAGTCACCATTTAATGCCATACAAAGAGACACGACTCCTCTCGAGTTAATTCACACCGACATATGTGATTTAAAACTAGTGCAAACTCGAGGAGGTAAAAAGTACTTCATTACATTTATAGATGATTGCACTAAGTATTGTTATGTCTATCTCTTAAGAAGTAAGGATGAAGCCTTAGGGGCTTTTGAAACTTATAAGAAAGAAGTTGAGAATCAACTTAACTTGAAAATTAAGAAAATTAGAAGCGATAGAGGTGGAGAATATGAAGCACCGTTTGAAGGATTATGTTGGGAATCCGGCATAATTCATCAAACAACGGCTCCATATACCCTCAATCTAATGGAGTTGCTTTGAACGCAAAACCGTACTCTCAGAGAAATGATGAACGCGCTTTTGATCGCTCAGCTTACCCGACAACTTGTGGGGGGAAGCAATACTCACTTCTAATTATGTTCTTAATAAAATACCCAAGAAAGGTATTGATAAAACGCCCTATGAATTGTGGCACAATCGTAGGCCATGTTTTAAATACCTTAAAGTGTGGGGGTGTTTGGCCAAGGTTGAAGTACCTAAGCCTAAACAAGTCAAGATTGGCCCAAAGACCATTGACTGTGTTTTTATTGGATATGCCAATAATAGTAGTGCCTATCGGTTTATAGTGCATAAATCGGACATTCCGGATATGCACGTAGGAACTACTATAGAATCAAGGAATGCGGTATTCTTTGAAAACATCTTTCCGGTTAAGGACAGGAAAGATGTAGGTTCTAATAAGAGAACACATGAGTCTACATCCGGTCCTTCTCAAATAGAAGATGAAGAGCCGAGACGTAGCAAAAGGGCAAGAGTGGAAAAGACTTTTGGTCCTGATTTTCTATCTTACATGTTAGAAAACGAACCATCAACTGTTAAAGAAGCTTTGTCCGGTCCGGATAGTTCGTTCCGGAAGGAAGCTATTAACAGTGAAATAGAATCCATAATGCTCAACAATACTTGGGAATTAGTTGATCTCCTCCCGGTGTTGCAAACCATTAGGTTGCAAATGGATCCTTAAACGGAAGTATAAGGCGGATGGATCTATCGAAAAGTACAAAGCTAGGCTAGTTGCCAAAGGCTTTAGACAGAAAGAGGGATATGATTTCTTCGATACATACTCCCCACACAAGGATCACATCTATTCGTGTTCTCATAGCTATTGCAAAGCGGTGCATAATCTTGAGATACACCAAATGGATGTGAAGACCGCTTTCCTTAATGGAGAACTTGATGAAGAAATTTACATGGAACAACCCGAAGGGTTCGTGGTTCCCGGTAAAGAACGAAGGTGTGTAAACTTGTAAAGTCCTTGTATGGACTAAAACAAGCACCTAAACAATGGCATGAGAAGTTCGACAGAACTATGTTATCGAATGGATTCAAGATCAATGAATGTGACAAATGTGTCTACATTAAAGGAACATCTGAATCATTCGTTATCGTTTGTCTTTATGTAGACGACATGCTCATAATGGGAAGTAATCATGATTTAATCATGAATACCAAAGGCATGTTAAAGAAGAACTTTGACATGAAAGACATGGGATTAGCTGATGTAATATTAGGGATAAAGATCTCTAGAACATCTGAAGGATTAGTTCTTTCACAATCCCATTACCTAGAGAATGTTCTTCGGAAATTCAATGTCTTTGATGACCCTCCGGCTAAAACACCTGTAGACTTGGCTCTACATTTAGTCAAGAACAAAGGGGAACCAGTTTCTCAACTGGAATATGCAAGAATAATTGGCGCCGATGTACTTAACGAATTGTACTCGTCCAGACATTGCATATTCAGTTAGCAAACTAAGTAGGTTCACAAGCAATCCTAGTACTGATCATTGGAAAGCACTAATGAGAGTACTAAGATATTTAAAGTATACATTAAACCATGGGATACTTTACAATAAATATCCAGCAGTATTAGAAGGATACTGTGATGCCAATTGGATATCGGACACGAAAGACTCTAAATCCACAAGTGGATATATTTTCACAATAGGTGGAGGAGCAAAGGTCATGGAAATCCTCCAAAC
Organism: Adenophora triphylla var. japonica; assembly: GCA_022495995.1. NCBI lineage: Eukaryota > Viridiplantae > Streptophyta > Magnoliopsida > Asterales > Campanulaceae > Adenophora > Adenophora triphylla. The sequence goes on from JAFEMH010005353.1 coordinate 121,011, forward strand.
AAACGTGTATAGCCGCATCCACGATGGAATCTGAGTTTATCGCGTTAGATAAAGCCGGGGAAGAAGCGTAATGGCTTAAGAACTTCCTGGAGGATGTTCCTTGTTGGAGCAAACCTGTGCCTGCTGTACTAATCCATTGTGATAGTCAATCAGCAATTGGAAGGGCACAGAATAGTATGTACAATGGTAAGTCTAGACATATTCGTCGTAGACACAATACCATTAGACAGTTGATCAAGAATGGCATTATCACCATTGATTATGTGAAATCATGTGATAACCTAGCGGATCCATTTACCAAAGGTATAAATCGAGATCAACTGTATAAACTGTTAAGGGGAATGGGTTTAAAACCCACAACAAAAGGACTTATAGCGGACACTCAACCTTGAGAAATGGAGATCCCAGGCCCTTGGTTCAATGAGACAACCAAGTTATAAGTTCTAGTAGAGTTACTTGGAAACAACAACTCGGTTTATTAACCTGGAGATGTTGAATACTCATTCCCAGAACATCCAAGTACAAGCACATGCAGCAGTGGTAAGGTTAAGTTGAGAAAACTTTTAATGATTTCTATACCTACGGGTGGAGTAGTGCATGATACTCCTTATAGTGAGAATCACCTATATAAGTGAGAGGTAATAAGGCCGCCTCTAAATGAACGCTTATGAATGAGATACGGTCCAGGGCCAAAATGGACAAAACGTGAGAACAACAATTGTTAGAGCCTGTTATTATGTGAGTATTATTGTCTTGGTATACACCCGACAAACACGGTTCAAAGCGACTCGCTACCAAATGGCTAGTATATCCGATAATATTTCACTAGGGAAGATTCAAGGCCACAAGCTATCTATCCCGATGTAATAATAGTTCGCCGGAACTTTGGACGAAATTGCATTCATGCATTAATTGTCATTCATGTGGGGGATTGTTGGAAATGGGTAACGAAAAGTTAAGTTTGACTTAACGTTGACCTAGATTTCTAACGGAAGTTCGTTATGTGTTAACGGAACTAGTTACAAAATGTATTCTACATTTGTTGTAGATTATTAAACTTATTTAATGTCTCAAAACCATTTAGGGTGAATGAGAATTAATGACAAGTGATTTTGTAACTTAACGGAAGTTAAATAAAGGGTTAAAGTTAACTTGGGTTGACTTGGCGATCCAAATTAGTTTTGGGTCACAACCTGTTCTCAAAAGGTTTCGTGACCTTTCGGTTAAGGCTTCGGCGCGGTCGCGCTCCGGCTAGAGCTACCGCTGATTTAAGGTTAAATCTTGGCCTGGTCTCGGCATGCCAGCGCGGTCGCGCTCAAAGCAAGAGCGGCCGCGCTCGTGGGCAGATTCTGAACAGGTTTGGCACCTCTTGGAGTGAACAGCCATGAACCCTTTAACTCCTTTTAAATAGTTTCCCTCCGAATTTCAATTACAACATACAGTCATTTGAGCCTTCCAACCCTCTAGAGAGATAGATTAGCATAGCCAAATCATATCATCTTGTTGCATCAAATCTTTTCAAGTCCAAAGTTCAAAACATTGAGTTGTTCGTTAGATTAGTTATATTGGAGTGCTCCTTATAACTAATAGTAAGTCGTTTTATCTTACTAGAGTTTTGTCATACAACCGTAAGCACCAGTGCGGGACAAATAACTCTTACGGAGATTGTATTAAATACAAGACTCGACTTTAATTCTTTTGTTTTTCAATCTCCGTTACTTTTGCTGTCAGATTTTTCGTTAAGTCTTATAGAAGCCATAGCATTTGTCTAACAAACAATGGGTGTCTGCTTTGGAGATTCATACATAAAGACTCGGTTTTGCATCAGAATTGTTGCAAAGATGAGTTCTTGATCAAGTTGCCCCTCTTACCCGTTCAGATGGTTTTGCCTAAAGGGCAGCTGGTTTGGTTCCTTGATAAGGATGCTGCTGCTAAGCTCAAGACTATGGAACAGTTCTGGGTTCGCTTTAGATTTCGAGGATAATGATTTCGACAACGACGAGGTTTCACCCTGGGATTTCACCGGCGGCGATGTAAAAATGAGCAAGGACTGATTGGATTATAATAGAACTTGAGGAGAGTAAATTGTAATTGTTGGAATATTTTGTATTTCTGAAATATCAAGGACTGTATTGAGAATAATCAAAATTAAGGGACTGACTCAAAAATATAATTTATTTTGATAAATTTATTTTTATTTTTTTATTTAATTGAAGTTCACAAAAAACTAGCACTTTTCACTTGAATTCCGGAATTGGTAATTCCGGAATAAGGTAATCCGGAATTACCAATTCCGGAATTCAATTTTTTTATTTTTTTTTAAAACCGGTTAAAGGGAGCGATCGCCCTATCAGTTGGGGCGACTGCACCATATGGTATCCGAAATTATCAATTCCGGTATCCCTTTTATTTCTTTTTTTATTTAACTCTTCTCTTCCTTCCTTCTTTCTTTCTTTCTTTCTTTCTTTCTTTCTATATATATATATATATATATACTCCCTCCGTCCCACCAAAACGGATACCAAATTTCTGGGCACGCGAATTAAGAAAAAGTAAGAGAGAGAAAAAGTGAAAGAAAATGTTGTGAGTATGAAGAATTAAATAGGAGAGAGAATGAGTGGGAGGAATAGTTAGGAGAGAGAATGTTGTGAGTGTAAAAGTGAAATAGGAGAGAGAATGAGTGGGGTAAATAGTGAAGATTCCCTTGCCATTTTGGGAAGTATCAGTTTTGGTGGGACGGACCAAAAAGAAAATAAGTATCAATTTTGGTGGGACAGAGGAAGTATATTATATATATATATATATATATATATATATATATATATATATATATATATATATATATATATATTATATATATATATATATAATAATAAATTAGAAAGAGGAAGTCCCCTTAAAAGTCCTCTCACTAAGAGAGGTCCCAAAGAAACTTGAAAAACAATGAAGATGAATCATCTATTTATAGTAGAAGAAAGATTAGAAAAATGTAGGATACATCTATGTGGGAAACACAAAAAACATTTGAATTTAGAGATGGTGGGAAAAATAAAATTTCATTTGCCTCCAAAAATTTCATTTGCACTCCTCATGAATTTTTTGGAGGCAAATGAAATTTTTCCTTAAATCAATTACTTCTCTTGGGCCTTTTACTTGTTCAATTTTTATGTGAAAGCCTCATGAAATTTTTGATTAAAAAATATTGTATTTAATTTTTCAATTCTTTTTTGAAAAATTAAATACAATAATTTTTAAGTTTTCATTATTAAGATAATTAAATCACGTATATTACTAGTTAAAAATTTCATGAAACTTTCACATAAAAATAAAACAAGTAAAAGACCTAAGAGAAGTAATTGAGACATATAATAAACAAACAAAGGATTTAAGGAGATGCATTTCAAAAGATGGATTCAACATTTCAATCAATATCTCAATTTAGTTAGGTACTTTCTTTTCTCTTATTAAACATATTTTTCAATGGATATGCCTTGGACAAAAGTACAATCAAAGTAGACAAGCTACATGATAAAAGGGTGCACTTTGTATTTACTCTCTCTCTCCGTCCCAAAATATTTGTTTCATTTAATTTTTTGTTGAATTTTGACCACAAATTTATGAGATATTAATCATGTTTATGAAATTCTAAAAGTTGTTGTTGATAATATTATTAATGGTGAATCAATAGAAATTTTTAGAATTTCATGAACATAATTAAATTGTCATATATTTGTGGTAAAAATTCAACAAAAAAGTTAAATGAGACAAACATTTTGAAACGAAGGGAGTATAAAATTAAAAATTAAAATTTAGTAGATTTGGGAAACACGAAAAAGTAACTTGCATCCAATATGAATATCATGAATTTGCCTTCAATAAATAATATATAAACAATTAAAATACATTTTTTAAATTTATTAAAAAATAAATTATGTACTAAGTTAACGATGATACTTATTATTATTATTATGAGATAAAATAAGTATTGTACTTTATTTCTTTAACAAAAGAAAATTCATTTTAATGATCAAAGCACAAGATAATCTCGTTAATTACTACCTACCAATCCACTAAACATTTGGGTCAACTACAAATATACTTGAATAATTTCTTCTACTCCTTTCGTTCCGTAACAATCTTTCTATTTTTTTTCCGTTAATACGAATGAAATTTGAGTAATAACTATTAATTAATTTAATTTTATAAATGAAAATTTGAAAATTGTAATCGATACACCATCAATAATACTATTAATAACAAATTTTATATTTTTATTAGAATAACTAAATTGTAATCGATACACCATCAATAATACCATTATTTATAAAAGTGTAAAAATTGAAAAATTAAATACAATATTTTTTAAGTTTTCATTATTAAGATAATTAAATCACGTATATTACTAGTCAAAAATTTCATGAGGCTTTCACATAAAAATAAAACAAGTAAAAGACCTAAGAGAAGTAATTGATTTAAGGAAAAAATTCATTTGCCTCCAAAAAAATCATAAGGGGTGCAAATGAAATTTTTGAACGCAAATGAAATTTTGTTTTTCCCACCATCTCTAAATTCAAATGTTTTTTGTGTTTCCCACATAGATGTATCCTACATTTTTCTAATCTTTCTTCTACTATAAATAGATGATTCATCTTCATTGTTTTTCAAGTTTCTTTGGGACCTCTCTTAGTGAGAGGACTTTTAAGGAAACTTCCTCTTTCTAATTTATTATTTTATATATATATATATATATAAATAATATATATATATATATATATATATATATATATATATATATATATATATATATATATATATATATATATATATATATATATAGAAAGAAAGAAGAGAAGAGAAGAGTTAAATAAAAAAAGAAATAAAAGGGATTCCGGAATTGATAATTCCGGATACCATATGGTGCGGTCGCCCCAACTGATAGGGCGATCGCTCCTTTTAACCGGTTTTGAAAAAAAAATAAAAAAAATTGAATTCTGGAATTGGTAATTCCGTGAGAAGTGCTAGTTTGGTATATAAGTTTTTGTAAATGTTATTTTGGTATATAAATTTTTAAAAAGCTATTTTTTGAAAAAAAATTATATATATATATATATATATATATATATAATTTTTTTAATAAAAATTATCAAATTAGCGACGGAAATATCCGTCGATAATTTGGTATATCAAAAATAAAAAATATTGAAAAAAGAAAATTAAAAAAATTAATAAAATTGTGAAATTATGTAATAAATTTTAGGTACTCATCTATTTTTTGGCGTTACATTAGGTATTCAACTACTTTTTAAATTGGCGTTGCATTAGGTACTCATCTACTTTTTGGCGTTGCATTAGGTGTTCATATAGTTTTAAAATTGGCGTTGCATCAGGTATTTACCTGATGCAACGCCAAAGCTCTGGCGTTACATTAGCTTACTATGTCGTTGCATTAGACCTAATGCAATGCAAGAGAATGCAACGGCCATTTGGCGTTACATTAGGCCTAATGAAACGGTTTTTGGGCCCTAATGCAACGAAAATTGGCATTACATTAGGTCAAAAATGTAGTAGTGGTTACAGGCCATTTAGCCTTAATTGTAGGAAGAACCTGCAGACAAAATCACAATAAAGTTAACACTTTTCTTGAAAAAAAAGGCAAAAAATACAAAGCATATCTTACTTGGTTTATCAGCATGTTTTTTGTGACTGCTGTGTTGATTGAATCCAATGGTTTTGTAACAATTACTCCTGCTACTCTGTTCTTGCTATTTCTCTTTGTTGGTTCTCTTGTGATAAATGGCCACATACCAATTTTTCCATCAAAACTGAGATTACCATTGTTGTCATAAATAGGTCAACTCACAGCACAAAGAAACATCACTTTTGTGATAAATCTTTTGCTTTGACATGTCATATGAGGATTTTTTCACCTAAGCACATGTAGTATCTCTTTGCTGTTCTGGTTATGTAAAACCATTTTTCATCTAAGTGTATGATATATGCTCCTTGGGTTTGAACTCTACTTTATTTTCTTCTGCTTGAAAACAGATTGCTTCAAGGCAATATTTAAGCCTTGCTATTTGATGTTCATAACTTAAGGCTGGTGAAATTGCACTAGTATGAGCCCTGATCACTCCTTTTTTTCATCTCCCAACAGTACTTTTACTTATTCCTAATGCTTGACCAAGATTTCTAATGATTCATCTCTTTATCAATTCAATTGATTTCATTTTCTCTTCATCTAATTTCATTTTTTTTCTTCTCTTAACTCCAACTTTCTTTGAACATAAATTGACAGGTTTACCTTCATTTCGCTAGTGAGTCACCTTATTCCAATACTTGAACATTGTCTTCCTTGTAACTCCAAATTTTGTTGCAGCCACAGCAATATAACTTCTAGGAAGTTTCCCATCAACCAAACCTTCGATCAAGAATTGGCCTAACATGTTCATTTGATTTGAAGTCAAATTTGGTTTGGCTAACAAGTTGCACTCTGATCTTCTTCTGGAGCTGCTGCTGGGTTCACCCATTTTGGATATGAATTTAGGATTTTTTTTGAACTGTAAGTGTATTTGCTGTGGTTGTAAGTGTATTTGCTGTAGTTTTTTTTTTTTGGTAATGTAATTATGAAGACAAGAACAGGTTTATAAGCTTTACAATTTGGAGGGAATGTTTTGAACCATTTGATGAATAGTATTATATTTTGAATTTTAGTGGGAATAATTAGTCCTTGCTTGAGAAATATGTACTCCCTTATCTCCCCTAATTCAAGATTAACTTTTCTCTTTCCTATTACTTTTGAATATAAATAATGCTTCCTTAATATTTGTGCCTCACCAAAATGGTGAAGCTTAACCCGGGACGAAGGGAGTAGTATTTTGAAATACTAGGTGGAAACCCGTGCTTCGCACGAGATTAAGAATTGTTAATTTAATTATTAAAATTACATTTATGAGTACTATTATTGATGATAGTTATCACTTTTTCAAAAATATGTTTTCATTTTATTCCTTTATTATTAATGAACTTTAAACAATTATTTTATGTTAGGTTAATTATCCTAAATAAAAAAAATACTATTGATAATATTTATAATATTATGTCAATAACAAATTTGATTTTCAGTAGGATATATAAACAAATGAAAATTTAGTTTCATTATATATAACTCCAAACAACATTTTATCTATTTCATTATTACACACTAATTTGAAATTTTATTTTTCGTTTCTTGTAACATTACATTTCAAATTTAGTCCTAATTTGCTAAGGTATTTGCTATATATATCAAGTATAAAAGTAATGTCAAACAATGATTATAATGTCAAATGAATATTGCAATATCCAAAATACAATCCAACTTTGTATTCAATTATTTCATATAAAATATAAATCTACATAGTTTATAATTACAATTTCATTAGTTATATGCATTAATCAAATTAAGGACTATTCACTACTAGAAACAGGCCTTTTACCGACGGAAATTTTCGTCGGTAAATCCACCTATTCGTCGGCAAATTACCGACGGAATTAGTCTGTCGGGTTCCGTCGGAAATAATTGGTTGGTAATACCGACGGACAAATTCCGCCGGTATTTCCGGCGGATTGTCCACCGGAAAATCTAAAATTTCGCCGAAAAACGTCCGTCGGAAATGAGTTACGTCGGCCGGTTAACCGGAGCAATAGCCGGAGGTTACCGATGGAAATATCCGTCGGTAAATATTAAAAAAAAAAAAAATAAAACCCATTACCGACGGTTATAACCAATCGGAAACCATAAAATTTACCGTCGAAAATCTAAACCATAAAGCCAGCGGATGCGTAGTCGGTAATGAGTTTTATTTTTTTAATTTTTATTATTTTCCGACGGATATTTCCGCAGGAAATTAGTATTTTTTAATTTACCGATGGAAATTTCCGTCGGTAATCTGGCAATTTTTTAAAAAAATAATTGTTTTTATTATTAAACCACTGTAAAGGGCGTAAACTTTGTTCAAACAACTGTTTTAAACAAATACAATTACAAACTACAAACATACACAAACAACTTTGTTTCGCTTGTACATCAAATAAAATATATATGTTTGTCCAAATCAGCGACGGGGAAGGGGAAAGGGGAAACGGGCAGGAAAGGGGAAAGGGGAAAGGGGAAAGGGGAAAGGAAAGGGGAAAGGGAAAGGGAAAGGGAAAGGGGAAAGGGGAAAAGGGAAGGGGAAACGGAAAGGGGAAAAGGGGAAAGGGAAAGAGAAACTACATATGTTTGTTTGTTTGTTTAATTACATGTCAATGAAAATTCATGTTTAACTGACCACGGCGCTATAGCATTCTTCTGCTCACCACTTCTACCCATACATGCGTATGTATAAACCTATCAAGATATTAATTAAAAAACAATATATCAATATATATACAAATAAAAAGACAATAATAAAATGTAAACATTATATATATGACATTTACAATTAAATAATACTTGCGGCCCATAGGGAGAGATAGATATTTCCATTTTTCCTTCCTCATTAATAATTGCGTCCAAATTAACCCGCCCGGATGGTTCACTACGTCCCGAGCAGAAGTAGATCCCTACTCTCCCGTCGTTGGTGAAACAAGACGATGGACAAAACCCGCAACCTTCCCTCTCTTTGAACGATTGCCACCTCGACCCGACATATCTAAACTAGTATATTATATATGTAGACGAGAAAATATTATCAAGTAGAACAAAATTTAAATAGTAGGAAGCATTCAAATTAATGACTACATGTCCAAGTAAATTATGGAGTAAGATGTTTTGCGGTTTTCATTTAAATAGTAGGAATCATTTATTGTCCAAATCATGAGATAGATGTAATATTACATAGCATGTAAAGAGTAACCAAGTAAAATTGAAAATCATGAGATAGATATAATATTACGGTGATAAGTGATATAAAATGTAAACATTATATACAAAACATTATACGAATTAAAACTAAAGCTGATTCATTCACTACAATCTTGATCACTATCAGTACAAAATTCAATTTCTTCTTCGCTAGTTTTCTCGTCAGTCGTCTTCTTCCCCATCTTCATCCCATCGGACCCAGATATATACCCTTCTCCTTCCTCATCCTCCACATTGTCATCATCGATTTCATTGAAAGTGACTTCCTCCCCTAGTGGACGGGTGTTTTCGGCCATTAATGCTTCATCTTCGACATTATCATTCAAGGAAATAATCGGAGGTATAGGCATTTCCTCTTCCTGATAACAATTATTTAATGATGAATCAATATTTGAAGTAGACGTTTTTGCACGCAATGGTATATCAAAAGTGCTTCTTGCTTTGGTTTTCCATACGGCCCACCATCCGCTAGACTCTCTTCGTCGATGGGGGTAGGGGGTCATATACACATGTTGTGCTTGAGATGCAAGAATGAACACATCATCACCATTATGCCTAGAAGAATGCTTTAAGTCAGCGAGATCAAAAGTGCCATGTTTTGTAATGCCTCGCTCAGCGTCCCGCCACTCACAATTGAAAAGAACTACAGAATTTCCAAGCAAGTACTCCAATTCAATAACTTCTTTCAATACGCCATAATAATTGAGATTTCCCTTGAGATTGACCCCGCTATTCCAAGTTGATTTCGTTTGGCCATATTCTTCGGTGTGAAATACGTAGCCATTGACAAAATATCCCTTATATACATTCACTCTTAAGGATGGACCGTGTGCTAATGCTTCTAATCTCGCAGCTTTTGCATCTACAAGGTTGTTCAAAATCAAAATAAAAACACATAGATAGTAAAAAATTCATACTTCAAATTCTATTAAAAAAATTGAATTAATGAATTGGCATTTACATAATTATTAAACCAGGAGGGAAATTCGTTGTCTGTCCTTATTGAAATCAATTCAGGCGCAATGTCTCGGCTGTTCTTCGAACATACTTGCATTCAAGGAGAACATAAAGTTGCTTAGTTCGTATTAAAGTTATTAGGATTAACATTACTTAATAACAAAATGAAGAATGCTTACTTCAAGTAGTCCTCGACCTCGGCACGAGTTAAGGAGAATATAGAGTTTAGCCGCTTCTAATTCTTTTACGCTTAGCATGCGCGTGCACTTTCTATTGCCAAGGAGATCGACCAAGAGAAGAAAAAAGCGAAATTTTTCCATCGGGATCGGTGACTCCCCATCATAATTGCGTCCCACTTTATTGAACCTTGTCTCAATGTACGGGTGAAAATATATTGAAACAAACGACACAATTTCATCGACAATCAACGATTCGGACATAGATGCCTCAACTTTTTGCTCTATTGCTCATTTTCTTTTTCAAACTCCCCAAAAATCGTTCAAATGGATACATCCATCTATGCTTGAACAGGTCCTCCAACTCTAGCTTCATAAGCTAGGTGAATTGGTAAATGCTCCATTGAATCAAAGAAAGATGGCGGAAATATCTTTTCAAGCTTGCATATTGTCACCACAATGCTCTCTTCGAGTCTTTTCATATCCTCAACACGAAGAGTCTTTGGAAGTCAATGCTCGAAGAATTCACTCAGTGCGTTAGGGCAACCCATATTTCATTAGGGAGAATGTCTCTAAATGCAATGGGTAGCAACCTATCCAATAATACGTGACAATCATGACTTTTCAACCCATATACCGTCCCTTCTTCCACATTCACACAGTTGCCAATATTAGATGCATACCCATCATGAAGTTTTAAATCTTTCAACCACCTTTGCGAACACGTTACTTATCCTCTCCCGACAGAACAAAGGGAAGCGGTGGTTTGAAATCTTTTCCATTAACTTTAGTAATGTTGAGATCTTTACGATTGCAAATCGCTTCAAGGTCTAAGCCGACCCTTGTCTGTGTCCTTCGTTGAGGCCTTAAAACCCATCAACGTATTGAAAATATTATCAAACACATTTTTTCAATATGCATGACATCAAGGTTATGTCTTATCAAGTTCGTCTTCCAATAAGGTAACTCCCAAAATATACTCTTTTTAATCCGGTTATGGTCTTTACCAAATCCGTCTGGTCTATCCTTTGAAAACATCTTTCCCCACCCGACATCAGACACCTCAGACACCTGCTCAAAAATATCCTCGCCACTCAGACGAGGAGGGGGGCCCCGATTCTTAACTCTATTTTTGGTGAAAGCATTCCTCTGTTTACGAAATGGATGGTCACTAGGAAGAAATCGTCTGTGGCAATCAAACCAACACCTTGCTTCTTGTAATCTTTGAAGTGTGAATGCATCTGTATTTTCCATACAATACGGACAGGCCAATCTCCCATGTGTGCTCCATCCCGACATCATACCATAAGCAGGAAAGTCATTAATTGTCCACATCACTGCAGCCCTCATGTTAAAATTTTGCAACTTGAAAGCATACCATGTCTGGACACCATTATTCCACAATTGTTTGAGTTCATCCATCGGAGGTCGAAGATACACATCAATGTTTTTGCACGGATTCGAAGGCCCGGGAATGAACAAACTCAAATACATATAAGGATCGAGTCATACATAACCACGGGGAAGATTATACACTTGTTACTATAACGAGGCCAACATGAATAAGATTTTGCCCCTGGTCCAAATGGAGAAAACCCATCTGTACATATCCCTGACCTTATGTTTCTAGGATCCGCGGCAAAATCGGGGTAAGTGGCATCAAAATGTTTCCATGCTTCACCGTCAGAAGGATGAGTCATCACACCCTCTTCACGAGGACACTCTTTGTGCCAACGCATGGCTTCTGAGCTTTCTTTCAATGCGTAAATTCGTTGCAACACAGGAATTAGCGGCATATAACGTGAATCTGCGCCCGAGGCACGTTTTCTTGTACTTGGCACTACCACGGCGTTGTGGCTTATACCTACTAAAGTCCACATATTGAACATGAATCGAGGCCCTCATTTTCTTTATAAAAAAGCATGCACTGATTCTTGCAAGCCTCAATTTTAACATACCCAAGACCGATCTGCCCCACCAACTTTTTGTCTCATAAACATTGTGAACCATATTATTTTCTTCGGGTAGCATCCGTTGTCCCCATGACATGATACGATCGTAAGTATCTTTGGCTCATATTTGTATCGGCCTTGATGGTTAGAAGCTCGATCACTTGCTCTAACACCGTAGCCTTTGTACCAGGATGAATTTTCTCATTTGCAGAGTCCATTAAATCCATAAACTTCTTTGCAACGAGATTTGGTGCCTCTGTTGGATTAGGGTTCCAATCAAACTCTGGGCCAGCCGCATTGCGAACCATATCATCCAAACCGACAGACGGCTCCTCTTCATCAATCAAATGTTCGGGTTCCCTTGGCGGACCACTTGATACATAGGATGATTGCGAACACTTGTTTCAACCACATAACGCTCCCCGTGCGCTACCCATACCTTGTAACCATCAACAAACCACCGCCTCTAAAACATGTTTCTTTACCCATCCAACACTCGAGATATTTTCTATTCTTACACTTTTTACAAGGACACCTAATCTTATCACCACGCATGCACTTTGGGATGCGCTCTAGCAAACTCCACGAAATGTTCTAAACCTTCTAAGAATTGAGGTCGACACCCCTTCTACCGGGATTACTACGATTATCCATCCAACTACAATCTTCTCCGGACATAATTAACTCCACGCATTTCATAATGTATTAACAGTTTAGATGTAATTAACGCTTTACAATTCCCTAAATTTGGATTACAAACTTAAAAGCAACAAGACATGTTTCTTTAGGTTTAGAATTGGGGTTGGCTTCTATCGCACACATCTATCACATTTTTTTAAATATTAATATTTTGAATAATTTTAAATATTAATATTTAATTCTTTGTTGTAAAGTATATCATTCCCTATGATGAAAGGACAATTCATGTCCATTAGGTTTAGAATTGGGTTGGCTTCTATCCCATCCCGAAATACACGTATGAATTGCAAATATCACCTTGTCTACTTGCTTTATAATCGAAAATCAAGAAATTTCGGCGGCATAACCCCATGGTCTCCAAGTGCACGACGTAGACTAGGTCAATCAAACACTATCGATTAGAATCGACAGTGTGTAATCAACCATATATGTCTAGTATACACTCAGAGAACAATAGGATTAATGCAACCAAAATATCTCAACTATCGACTATTCAAGCAATTTTAATAGACAATGATGATATTTACAAAACATATAATCGTGCATTTCAAGGCATCCCACGCGGACAATTTAAGAATCGATGACTACATGTTGACCTCAACATGATAAGTTAAAGATTCTTAAACGGGTTTCTAAGCTTTTGTGTTTCAACCGTCACAACGTCACGTCGTAACATTAATTTTTATTCATTACCGTAAAATGCATAATTTTACAATAATGAATTAACACACACATCTATCATATTTTTTAAATTATTAATATTGTGAATAATTTGAAATATTAATTCTTTATTGTAAAATTTAAAATTTTACAATGATGAATTAAATTAACATTTATAAACAAGATAAGAGTCGTTCTCATCCACAACTATCAAAACCCAATCTCATCTTAGACCAAGAAAGACAGAACAAACAAGTTCATTGCCGTTTGAGTAAAGAATTTTCTGTTTAATAAGAATTTTTTCGGTTTCCTTTGTCCTCCTCTCTAAGGATCTCAAGTGATGTTTGAGATCCTTAGAGAAAGAAGAACAGTGAAACTGAAAAAACTCTTATTAAATAGAAAATCCTTTGCTCAAACGGTAATGAACTTGTTTGCTCTGTCTTTCTTGATCAAAGAAGACGAATTTTGATAGTTGTGGGTGAAAAAGGCTCTCATCTTATTTATATTTTAAATAGAGTTGTACCTCAATCTATTTAAAGCCTAAATAACTACCAATTAGGTATAATGAAAAGCCACTTCCAAAACCCAGCTTGATAAACTAGTTAGAAAATGCAAACAACCTAAATCGGATGACCAATCAAACATCAAACATTCAAATATTCGAAAATTCACACAAATACCAATCAATAATCATGAACATTAGAATAAAAAACAAATTAGGGTTCTTACAAATACCAATCAAAAAATAAAGAACACCAAACAAAATTCAATAGAAGTATGTTGAGGGCACAAATACATATCCGAAAATAAGTTTGAACAGTGCACAAATTGAGCATGATTTTGCAGACAGTGAACCAAGGCCAGCACTATCATATTTGATTTCCACCCCTCTAAATAATCATGTTGAACAGAAAAATTTAATTATAACATTTTTGATGGAGCATCACTAATAAAAAAAATTCATAAAATCAAACGAAAATTGTGTAAAATAAAACCAAAATTCATAAAATCAAACAAAAAATATGGACTTACCTTTGCTTCCTTGAAAAGGAGTAGTCGGCGGCGGTGCTAGGAGACGGCGGCGATACGGGGACGGGACTATACGCGACTGGGACGGACTAATGAGAGAGAGAGAGAAAGCGGGTGAGAGAGAGAGAGAGAAAGCGAGTGAGAGAAAGCGAGTGAGAGATTACTAACCTGCGACGGTGAACGGCGGCAAACGGCGAACGACGAAGACTCGGCGACTGGGATCGGCGTTGTTTGCGTTTATTCCCTGAATGAATAAACGCGTAAATGGTTGGGAAGGGGAAAAGGTTATATATAGGGCTAATTACTGACGGAAATATCCGTCGGCATTACCGACGGACATAGACCGTCGGCATTACCGACAGAATTAATTCCATTACCGACGGACTAAACGAAAATTTTAAAAAAAAATTCCCGGTGAAATGAAATTAATTTCCGTCGGTAAACGTTTCATTTCCGTCGGTATTACCGACGGACTGTGTCCGTCGGTAAAAGTCCGTCGGTAAACGCCCTGTTTCTAGTAGTGATTACCACACCTTATTTTTCATATTTCAATATTTAAAAAAAAAAATCATATTCCAACATCAATTATTCATTGGCTATTAGTTGACTTACATAAATTTTCTAATAATTGTCATATTAAATTAATATTTTGAATTCAAATATTATAGGATTTTGGGTAAAGAAAACATTAATGACATAATATTTAAATTTCCTTCTCTCTCTCTCTCTCAATGGGGGAGTTATGGGGTATATTAATAGCTTCTCACTTGAGGGGATTTTTTTTTTTTTTTGTAAGGGCAATGAATTTAATTGATACATCCAAGGAAATTGTCTCAATTGCATGAACCAGAAAAGCTGAACAACATATTGCAATGAAAGTACCATGAGCATTTCGAAGCACCATCCCCATGCCTTTAACTGATGTAATTCATATGAAAGATAAACCTTGGACAACTATTAAACATAAAATACAACATAAAATTATCACCATACCATAGTTAATGTTTGTACAATATGAAAAATAAATATATAAATCAATATAAAAGATAAAAGTAAGACTAACAAATATCATAGTAGTTTATTTTTGTAATCTTAGCAATTTGATAGAATTTATTCATAAGCATGAATAAAATAGAAGAAAGAAAACGCAACAACAAATAAAAATATTCAAAAACTTACTAAATAAAGTAATAACTAAAAATGAATTCAATATCAAAACAAAAATATGAAAGTCAAATATTAATAAAGGAAAAACAATAAAAAATAAGAGTTCATAAATATAATAAAAACAAAGAGTAGAAACATATAAATAATAAATTTGAATATTTTTAAAAATAATACAAAGTCAAAGTCGAATAAATATCAAAATAGAAAACAAAAAACAAAAGAAAGATGAAACAATTGAATGAATTATGGAAATCGAATTTTAATAAAAAATAATAAAAATGAAGCATTCGCGAACACAATAAAAATATATTTAAAAATAAAAAATCTATTTTGAAAAATTCATCAATGAAAATCAATATCAAAACCAAATATAAATAAATATACCAAAAATCAAATTTTAATCGAAATAAAAGTAATATTTTTTTTATCACAAATTGAAAAAAAGAAGATAATATTAAAAAACCAAAGTAAAGCAAATATGAAAAAAAAAAGAAATAAAACTAAAATCAACTTTACAAATAAGTAAAAGAAATCAAATCATAATCGAAAGGAAAAAAATAATCCAAAAAAAATCTTATTTAAAGCCAAGTTGTAAATTGTCTTACAAAAAGAGCAAAAGAAAAATGAAAAAAAAACTTTAATAATTAAGAAAGAAAAAATCTAATGCACAAAAGAAAATCAATATCAATATAAAAACATACGAAATAATAAAATGCAAATAAAAAACGAAAATTAAAATTCTAATAATTAAAAAGTGAAAGAAACATTCACAAACATAAAAGAAATAAAAACAAGAAATAAAATCAAAATAAAGACGAAAATTTATAAAATAAAAGTTAAAATCAAAATCAAAATCAAAATCAAAATCAAAATCAAAATCAAAATCAAAATCAAAATCAAAATCAAAATCAAAATAATAAACACAAACATAAATATAAAAAACAAATCCTAATCAAAATAAGTCAAAAGAGATTATAAAGAAATTACTCACAAATTAAAAAAAAAAAAGTATGTGAATACTTACAATAACATTCCCTAGAACCTTGACACATTTTCTTTCTTCATGAATCCGTCTCTACAAATGTGATGGAGAGCAAAAAATAAACATTTGTCAAAATGAAATTAGTGTTTATATAATGAAGAAAATGGATAACTCTTCAACTATTGATCTTTTATGAATAGTCTAAAAGTTTTTTTTTTTTTAATTATTGTATTATTTAGCATTACAACCTTTAAACTTCAACTTGTTTCATATTCCCGTTGATTATAACAAAATAAAATTAAATTCTTCTATATGTTTAGTAATAGATAGCAAGATTAAATTACTTTGATGTGTCTTTTGAATTTTCATATACATGTTACTGAACATACCCCGATTCACATGCCGAAAAACGCATGGGAAGTTTGAAAAAAGGTTTTAATTGATGATTTTGAAAAGGAACGGGAATGAACGCGGCTTTAATGAAATGGGAGTAGCCACTCTGTTTTAAGGAAAACGTTGAGAAACCATAAACACTTAGTTGGGTCCGGGGGTCAAGTTACGACGTGGGAAGAGAATATAGAGCTCACCCACGTCGCCTCTTTCGAGACTTTCAATCAAGCAAAGACAATATAACTCATTCTAAGTGTGTGCGAATCGTGTCAACAATCAAGGCATATAAATTGGATTTCATTAATGATAATAAAAAGAGATACAACTTGTGAGCCTTTAACATGGGGGCCACACTCTTACAATTAATGAACTTGAATTACAAGGAAAAGATGAGACAGTCTGTCCAGGAACCTTGGGTGTCGTACAAAACAGGACCTCCTCAGAAGAGGGTCAGTCGTACGACACAGGACAACCTGGTCAGATTGTCTCTTACAAAGGGGGTGGACAAGCCACCAAAGCTAATCTAACACTAATATAAGGTTACTTTAACTATGGAAAAACACTGATTAGGGCCTGGAATCAATTTGGGGTTGACTGGAGTTAATGAAGTCAAGATTGACTTCCTGTGCTACGGATGTCGTATGACACAGGACGCCCAGGGCAGTCTATGTCATACGACAGAAGCCGCCTCCATCAGCAGATTTTACCCCAAATGATTCAAGGCTGCCATTCCAATGCTAATTGAACTACAGAATTACACTAAACATAGCTTGGAACTACAAAGGGAATCAATCTGGGTTAACTGAAGTCACTGAAGTCAAAATGACTTTCTGGGATCCTTATGCCGTATGACGCAGGACACCCTAAGGTTGTCCTGTCTCGGACGACATACACGTCCTCTATCAGTGGGCTTCATCAGATTGATCCCACACTGCTCAGATCATGAAACTAGGCTATAATACTAACTGAAAACAGTATAATAATAGTAACAAATGAGTATTATGGGAGGATCACATAGCTTTGATGGCCAAATGTGAGTGATCACATATTTTTGGCCATGATCATGGGGCCATCACCTCCTAACTCAAGCAAATAGGATCAAGATTCAAACTTTAATAAAGCTAATAGTACTAAATGATCAGATCTGAGATGAGGAGATGTGAGTATTGATGATTCACATCTCCACCACCTTGATCACACAAAAAATCCCAAATAAATCACATATTATCAAATAGAATGAACATGCATGGCTATGATTGAACAAATAAGATAAACAGAGGTAGGAAAGGTTTAGGGTCTACCTATTTTAGTCCACAAGACAAAACACCAATAGTATGGTATTTGCCCCTTCAAAACACCAACAAAGATGACCACCCTTGGATGTGTGTGTGTTTTAGGAGGGAGGTGAGTGTGTGTGTTTCTCTCTTTTCTCTCCAGTTTGGTAGAGTGACCTTACTCCAGAAAATCCTCCTTAAAATGATCAGCAAAGGCCTATATTTATAGGCATGCTGAGAGGAACTTCCATGTCGTACGACATGGGGTTTTAACCACTTTAGGGTCGTCCTGTGTCGGACGACACCGGTCATTCCATAGGCAGAATGGGCCGAAGAAAGGCAGGCCCAAGAAAACTAAATGAATATAAATAAATAGTTTTAGGCAAGCCCAAAACTAAATGTATATAAATAAATAAGTAAGCCCAAAAACCAAGGCATGCCTTTTGCAATTTAAGGAAAACAGGCCCAAAACACGAGTTCGGGTCGGGGTACTCACAGAGCCCCTCGACGACGTCGCTTCCACGGGAAGTGGGGTTGTAGACAAAAATGAGAATCCCGAGCCGGACAAAGACTGGAGGGAAGAAAGAGATGACCAAGATGGTCGAGCGGCTGGACCCTTATGAAAAGGATTCCTACGTATCCCATGAGGGAATCAAGCCAAATCGTAGTTCGGAGAGATGGACGTTTGTGTCCGGGGAAAAGCGACCATAATTGTCATGCGGCTGGACCCTTATGAAAGGGATTCCTACGTATCCCATGAGGGAATCAAGCCGAATCGTAGTTCATTAAAGAGGTGGCGATAATGAGAGGCCACGGGCGCTTGTACCCAAGAGTGACTGTTTTTAGGGGAGTCACCCCAAAGATTGACAAGGATGGGCGTTTGTACCCGAGGTTGACTGTTTTTAGGGGAGTCACCCCAAATAGATAAAGGTAACAAGGATGGGCATTTGTACCCGAGGTTGACTGTTTTTAGGGGAGTCACCCCAAATAGATAAAGGTAACAAGGATGGGCGGTTGTACCCGAGGTTGACTTTTTTTAGGGGAGTCACCCCAAATATTGACTGTTTAGGGGAGTCACCCCAGGATTAACTGTTTAGGGGAGTCACCCGAGGATTGACTGTTTAGGGGAGTCACCCGAGGATTGACTGTTTAGGGGAGTCACCCGAAGATTGACTGTTTAGGGGAGTCACCCCAAGGATAAGGAAAATACTTGAAAAAGATCGAGAGACGGGCGTTTGTACTCGAAAGAAAGATAACCATAAAAGGAAAGATAGCCATAACAGGAAAGATAACCATAACAAGGGCATTTGTACCCGAAGGAAAGATAACCATAAAAGGAAAGATAGCCATAACAGGAAAGATAACCATAACAAGGGCATTTGTACCCGAAGGAAAGATAACCATAAAAGGAAAGATAATCATAACATGAAGGATAATCATAACGCGGGCGTTTGTACCTGAAAGATAAATAACTATAACAGGAAAGAAAATCATAACAAGAAATATAATCATAACGTGGGCGTTTGTACCCGAATGAAATATAACCATAAAAGGAAAGACAATCATAACATAAAAGATAATCATAACGCGAAAGACAATCATAACATGGGCATTTGTACCCGAAAGATAAATAACTATAACAGGAAAGATAACACGAGACTTTTAGAGGAGTCGCGAAGATAGGTCTTCGATGGACCTTAAGAAATTTGTGGAGACCAACGAGTGATTTCGTAAGCAAGGTGCCGAGGAAAATGGCAATTTGAAAGTTAATTTTAATAAGGATGCCTTATGATTAATTATGCCCCTAACTAACTTGAAGAGTTTTCCTCATGCTGATCTTGATGACAAGGGATGCCTTCTTGCTAGATATGACTCTGTTGAAGCCCCAGCCTTTGTTGTAGCCCTGGTTCTTGATGAAGAGATCCCCAATATTTGACAAATGTACTATGACACCATCTCTAATCTTGGAATCGTTCAGTCGACTCAAAAGGTAAAAGAAAAGAATTGTACTAGGATACCGCAGGGGCGTAATGGTAAGAGAAAACTTTTGTGTTTTGATTCTTGGATGACCAAAGAGAGATATATGTATGAGTGAGAGGAAGCCCCTGCTTGACAGAAAGTAAGTGTTTGGCTCTTCCTAGATTGTAGAAAAGAAGACTTGTCGAGACATTCGAAGATTGTTTTATTCAGAATTATCAATTGATTGCTCGAGAAAAGACCTCACTGATTAGTTTGTCAAATTTTGATTATTAAACACGTAGTCTCAAGATGCTAAATGCTTCAGAATGATAGATAGAAAGCCGATTGATGATGGAACCGGGTTTGATTGTCGGAGAGGTAGGACGCTCCGTTGTTGCTCGCTCTCGAGGCTGCTCTGCTGTAATTGTCGGGCGGGTTGCCGCTGCATTGATTCTTCTTTGTGAGAAAAGAAAGAAAACAAATAGAGGACGAAAAGGAGTAGAAGGAAAAAAGTGGGACGTGGCGGATGATAGCCCCTTCTATTTTTCTTTCTTTCTCACAAATCGAGGGAAAATGTCCCTGGCACGTGTCTCCTTGCTTTTACCGGAGTGCCAGAGAGGCACATATGCGAAGCCCCAGTGAGACTTTCACGGACCGTGTTTTTTGAATTGAAAGAATGATTTGCTTTCAAGAATGAGACGAGTTCCCAAACTTGGAGAGAGTATGTAATATGCTCACATTTAGATGCCAAATGACTCAAGAATTGAACATGCATTTCTTTTAAATAGTCTTTAATTGATGAGAATGAATCTCTTTAAATAAGAGATGAGAATGCCATTCGGTAGAGGTCGAATGCTGGGCTTTGGGTTGCGATCGACCATTGGGCAATTTGAATCTTCGTGAATCATGACCTCTTTTAAGATGAGAGGTCGGCTGGGCCTTTTACTGACTATACCTCTAAAGATGAGAGGTTGGTTATGGGATGTGTTTGGGAAATCTACGGTGGGGAAGATTGATTGCTTCTAAGGATAAGAGGTCAAATTTTGACTTTGGCCAAAGGCAAGGGTGATGGTAGTGGGAATATCCTCTAAAATCGAGAGGATGGCTTGGGATTGGTTAATGTAATGGGAATATCCTCTAAAATCGAGAGGATGGCTTGGGATTGGTTGGAAGGTGTTGGTGAGAGGAAGTCCAAGCTATCGAGAACTTTTGCGAACTTGCGAGAATTCGGGCTCCTTTTTGATCATTGGAGAGCTTCTTGAGAAGTCGGAGACTTTTGCTGAATTGTGAGGATCGACAGTCCTTCTTTTAAAAAGGCCTCCTGAGACATTGAGGATTCTTGCTGAATTGTGAGGATTTAAAATCCTTCTTTTGATAACTTGGAAGGCCCCTTGAGGAGTTGAGAAATATCTTTGCCCTTCCTTTATGACTTGAATATTTTGTGCACTGCCAATTCTCGAAGCTAACTTCTTGGCATTGCTTGGACTTCTCTCAGTAAGGAGCACAGATGATGGCTAAACAGGGTTTCAAAACATGCCGATCTTGAAATGAAAGGGTATTGTTTAGTGAGGGTGAGAGGATGGTTTCCTATGGTGAGAGGTTTCGACTTCGATCGCTACCGGACGGCATTCTCATTGCCTAAAGAGTACTTAAAAGAAATGCAAATTCATTTAACCGACTTATTAAGTAAGGAAAATGTATTTGGACCAAGGGAAAGATATGTGGGCATATTCAATGAAAGCTTATCAATCAAATGGAAAAGCCGAGGAGACGCGAGAATGGGGAATTGATGAACCCCAAATTGATCTTCATGTTGCACTTGTGAGGGGTGGAAATAGCCCCTTGTCCTTTCTTTAAATTGTAGCAGCGTGAGCGTCTCTACTTTGAAGATGAGCAACAACAAGCTTTGTGAAATGAGAGTAAAATGGATTGTAGAAAGTGTATGCTTGGGAGAGCATTTGAGATAGTGTATGGAATGCAAGCGAAAATGGTATATGGAGATAGTGTATGAAACGCGCACATAGAGAGTGGACGCGAATGAGATGTATGGAGATAGTATATGGAGAGAATGTGTAAGAGAAAGGAATTTGCTCCCCCAATCGAAGCATTCGTCATCTTGAGATTACGTGTTCACTTTGTCATGAGTTCTTGTTAGTTAATGAGTTTATCAGTGCGGTTAGCAATCAAGCGATATTTACAAATAAAACAACTTTCATTCAAAGATAAGCAAGATAATGTCTCAAGTCTAGAGAGAAAAGAAATAAAAGACTTTTAATTGAAAACATAAAAGATAAATGTTCAAGATGAACAAAGACCAACACACTAGAACCTACGATGACTGAGTGATTCCATTAGTTGTGAGGCAGAGGGTTGGCAACTGTGTTTGAGGGCTTCCAAATCTTGCTCTCATCGATCAAACCCTGGATGATCTTCTTGAGGAAGAAACAGTCGTTGGTGGTGTGACCATGGCACTGATGATATCGGCAAAACTTGGATGTATCAAGATTGGGCCTCTTGGAAGATTGTGCAGTGCTGACATGCGGCTTGATCAAACCTTTCTCCATTAGGACATCAAGAAACTGATCCATAGGCATTTCCAAGTCATCACATTGCCTCTTCTCATGAATCGGCTTTGGGGAGAACTTGGGCAGTGGTTTCTTGTGATAGCGGACAGGCATAGTAGGAATCTTGAAAGTGGGAACTTGGTATGTGGGACCAGGAGCGAGATCACAAGCATACGGATGGGAAGGACCCTGGGAGGTAGTGGAGGGCAAAACTCTTCGCAAGTACTCATGGATGTCACGGAGGCAAGACAATTGACGCTCCTCGAAGGCTTTTAAGGTCTCAAGCACTTCGTAGCAGAAGTGGATCAATTCCAACCTTAGGTTCTGAATCTCCTTGAGGGCTTCTTGGCTTTTGATGCTTTCCCTTGTAGACATGGTGCCGAAATCCTTGTAGCAAAAGATTGAATTAGATGCATAATCAATCTTAAGGCAATAAAAAAAAACACAATTTTTCTTTTGAAATAACTAGTTGGTCTCCACACTGCGACAAAAGCTTAGAAAGTTTGACCGGGCGAAAGTTGCCTACGTAACTCTTACCATATAAGGTGCGAGTCTCAGGTCACCGTAGTTCGAAGGAGCCCCGGTTAATGATAAGCCCGGGGTCAGCTTTTGGAAAAGAGAGAGTGAGTCCAAGAGATGGACGGAATGGGCCTTTGGAGGTCCGAGAAATAAAGAATGGACCTTGGAGGGTCTAAGATTATAGAAATGACCCCTGATGGGCCAATATAGAGGGATGACCCGTAGAAGGGCCCAAGGTTGTGAGAGGTTGACCTCGGTGGGTCCAAGATAGAGGGATGGACCTTCGTGGGTCCAAGATGAAGAGTGGACCTTTGGAAGTCCAAGATTGTGAAATGGACCTTGGAGGGTCCAAGAGATAAGAAAGTGGACCTTTTGGGGTCCAAGATGGAGAGATGAACCTTCGTGGGTCCAAGATAAAGAGGTGGACCTTCAAGGGTCCGAGATTGAGAAATGGACCTTGAAGGGTCCAAGATAGAGACGTGGACCTTCGTGGGTTCGAGAATGAAGAATGGACCTTTGGGAGTCCAAGATTGTGAAATGGACCCTGGGGGTCCAAGAGATAAGAAAGTGGACCTATTGGGGTCCAAGATGGAGGGATGAACCTTCGTGGGTCCAAGATGAAGAGTGGACCTTTGGAAGTCCAAGATTGTGAAATGGATCTTGGAGGGTCCAAGAGATAAGAAAGTGGACCTTTTGGGGTCCAAGATGGAGAGATGAACCTTCGTGGGTCCAAGATAAAGAGGTGGACCTTCAAGGGTCCGAGATTGAGAAATGGACCTTGAAGGGTCCAAGATAGAGACGTGGACCTTCGTGGGTCCTAGAATGAAGAATGGACCTTTGGGAGTCCAAGATTGTGAAATGGACCTTGGAGGGTCCAAGATAGAGAAAATGGACCTTTGGAGGTCTAAGAGAGGGAGAATGGACCTGTGAAGGTCCAGGAGCGAGGGAGGTAGACTAAAGCGAGTAACTTGTTTAGGTGCAAGTAGAAAACAACGTCTTATTAAAATCCTAGAATGGTTGGAAAAGGGGACACCTTCTTTTTCACATTCTAACCTATTTTGAACTAGAGCGAACCTAAGGGGCATACAAGTCAAAACAAGTCAAACTCGAGATTTCAAAACCAAGTTCAAGTCAACAACGCCTCGACTCGAGAGAAAAGAGGGTCGGAAGTACGTATGAATGTACGAGACCGCAATTCGCAGGTAAAATCCTGGAAAAATTTTGGCATGACCTCTCCTCCCTTCGATTCGAAAATCCGGCATGACCTCTCGTCGCTTCATGGCGAAATTTCGGCATGACTCCTCAGTAGTATGTGTCAAGAATTTGACATGATCTCGCATTAGCACATGTCGAAAACGCGTCATGACTTCTTGCGAAGCCAAGTCGAGAAAACAACATGTACCTACGTCGAGACATGTCAAAATTTTGACATGTACTCACGTTAAGCCATGTCGTAAATTTCGACATGAAGAGGGAGGGTACACCGAGACTTTGGAAACGAAGTATGACTCGAACTTTGTGAGAAAGTTTTGAAAATCGAGTTTGAAAATGTTTTGAAAAATATTTTTGCCAAAAAGCAACCGGTCACGGTAAAAAGTGTGTCACGGACAAAGTGTGGCTCCTAACATTCTATAGGCCGGGAGGACTTTAGGCGCTCAAGCGTAGGCGAGACATATCACCGTCCGCGATGTCGTCCGTATACTCCAAGGGTTCTAACTCTATGTGCGGGCAGTGTGCGAGTAGTGTGAAGGCCATTTCTAAAAAACTTTTGCTTTTTTTGTAAAAAAGAGTTTTCACAATGCAATAATTATAAGTATGCAAAAAAGAAAAGGACCAAAAGAATAAGCCCATAAGCATGACAAAAGGGGACTGCCCCAAACTGTTCAAACCACCAACTGAAACTGCCCTGCATTGCCTTCCTTTGTCGTCCGACACAGGACTTCCCCAGGCAAGGGATGTCGTCCGACACAGGACAACCCACCAGCAGAAACCAGGCAACTAGCCAAGGGGGGGGGAAGGGAGGAGAACCCCACCAACAAGTACCAACACACCAAGGCATAAAAAGCAGGTAGGCATGGCAAAGCACATAGGAGCACACAATGACACGACTCGTACACAAAAAGAATGAGAAAATTGTCCAAATTGATTAAAGAAAGTTAGACCCTCTAATAAAATTGGTTTAGAAACTCAATTTAAAACATGATCCCTAGCGGAGTCGCCACTGAACATACCCCGATCCGCATGCCGAAAAACGCATGGGAAGTTTGAAAAAGGTTTTAATTGATGATTTTGAAAAGGAATGGGAATGAACGCGGCTTTAATAAAATGGGAGTCGCCACTCCGTTTTAAGAAAACGTTGAGAAACCATAAACACTTAGTTAGGTCCGGGGGTCAAGTTACGACGTGGGAAGAGAATATAGAGCTCACCCACGTCGCCTCTTTCGAGACTTTCAATCAAGCAAAGACAATATAACTCATTCTAAGTGTGCGAATCGTGTCAACAATCAAGGCATATAAATTGGATTTCATTAATGATGATAAAAAGAGATACAACTTGTGAGCCTTTAACATGGGGGCTACACCCTTACAATTAATGAACTTGAATTACAAGGAAAAGACGAGACAGTCTGTCCAGGAACCTTGGGTGTCGTACGACACAGGACCTCCTCAGAAGAGGGTCAGTCGTACGACCCAGGACAACCTGGTCAGATTGTCTCTTATAAAGGGGGTGGACAAGCCACCAAAGCTAATCTAACACTAATATAAGGTTACTTTAACTATGGAAAAACACTGATTAGGGTCTGGAATCAATTTGGGGTTGACTGGAGTTAATGAAGTCAAGATTGACTTCCTGTGCTACGGATGTCGTATGACACAGGACGCCCAGGGCAGTCTATGTCATACGACAGAAGCCGCCTCCATCAGCAGACTTTACCCCAAATGATTCAAGGCTGCCATTCCAATGCTAATTGAAGGATAGAATTACACTAAACATAGCTTGGAACTACAAAGGGAATCAATCTGGGTTAACTGAAGTCACTGAAGTCAAAACGACTTTCTGTGATCCTTATGTCGTATGACACAGGACACCCTAAGGTTGTCCTGTGTCGGACGACATACACGTCCTCTATCAGTGGGCTTCATCAGATTGATCCCACACTGCTCAGATCATGAAACTAGGCTATAATACTAACTGAAAACAGTATAATAATAGTAACAAATGAGTATTATGGGAGGATCACATGGCTTTGATGGCCAAATGTGAGTGATCACATATTTTTGGCCATGATCATGGGGCCATCACCTCCTAACTCAAGCAAATAGGATTAAGATTCAAACTTTAATGAAGCTAATAGTACTAAATGATCAGATCTGAGATGAGGAGATGTGAGTATTGATGATTCACATCTCCACCACCTTGATCACACAAAAAATCCCAAATAAATCACATATTATCAAATAGAATGAACATGCATGGCTATGATTGAACAAATAAGATAAACAGAGGTAGGAAAGGTTTAGGGTCTACCTATATTAGTCCACAAGACAAAACACCAATAGTATGGTGTTTGCCCCTTCAAAACACCAACAAAGATGACCACCCTTGGATGTGTGTGTGTTTTAGGAGGGAGGTGAGTGTGTGTGTTTCTCTCTCTTCTCTCCAGTTTGGTAGAGTGACCTTACTCCAGAAAATCCTCCTTAAAATGATCAGCAAAGGCCTGTATTTATAGGCATGCTGAGAGGAGCTTCCATGTCGTACGACATGGGGTTTTAACCGCCTTAGGGTCGTCCTGTGTCGGACGACACCGGTCATTCCATAGGCAGAATGGGCCAAAGGGAGGCAGGCCCAAGAAAACTAAATGAATATAAATAAATAGTTTTAGGCAAGCCCAAAACTAAATGTATATAAATAAATAAGTAAGCCCAAAAACCAAGGCAGGCCTTTTGCAATTTAAGGAAAACAGACCCAAAAACACAAGTTCGGGTCGGGGTACTCACAGTTACTAATGAACATAATGTGGAACTAATGCAATGATTCTTCATGTTCTTAACGGTTGAAGTATACTAAACGATGAAGATATGAACAATCTTCCGTTCATGAATTTGTAAAGTTTCTCTTCATTATATGTAGTTAATGTCGAATTTAATTGTGAGACTTATCTAGTAGTATATACTATGATTTCTATCTAGATTATATACTTCTTCTTTTCATATGTAATGATCATAAAATGAAAATCACCATATTTCTTCTTGGTAATATGTACACGTTCAAATACTTAAAGTTAATACCTATTACTTTTAACTAATTACCTTTACATAGTATTAACAACTATTAGATTTCGTTAAATTAACTATTACTAACCACCTTAATATAGTACCCATTCACATACCTTTTAAGGACTATGGCGGAATATTATTAGCTATTAGGGCGGATACGAACCATCACATAGAAATCAAAGGGTAAATTTGTTGGTAACATGAGAATGCAAGAATCATCTTTTGAGGCTTACGTGACAACACCTAATAGAGTTTGGCCTACTTTAATATACTATAGTATATATTTATATCCTCTTAATTTCATTTCGTAGAATTAAAAAAAAATACTTATTACTTCATTTTTACTTATCAATTTGCAAATGTTTATTCATTTTTTATTTATTAATATTTTCTTAGTAAGCATTTGCAAATGTTTATTCATTTGTTAATATTTTCTTAATAATAAGCGTGCGTGTGATATATATAGAACTCTTTATGACTCGTTTGATAGCCTGTTAGGATTAGCTCATATTAATAGGGAGGATGTTATTAATTCAGGGATTAATAATACCACTCTTTTTTAAAGATAAATAAGAAGGAGATAATACTTTTATTGGACTAATAATCTTATCCGGTCATTTATCGACCTATCAAACGATCCCTTAATCTTAATCTGAAACGAAAAAAGTATTTTTTTATTTGATGTTTTGTTAATAATATTTTCATCTTCATAGCTAGTGGCATCCGTTCTCCGTCCCCACCTTCGTGCCACTGACTCCTAGGGGTGTAAGTGGTTTAGCTCAAACCGCGGTTTGAGACCGAACCGAGCTAAACCGTGGGGTTTAGCTCGGTTTTTTTTATTTAAGTGGTTTAGCTCGGTTTATAAAAATTACAAACCACATGGTTCGGTTTAGCTTGCGGTTTGAGGGTGCCAAGCCAAACCGAGCCGAACCGAGCTAAACCGTTTAGCCATTAAATCGAGCTATGAGACCGAGCTACGAGACCGAGCTACAAGACCGAGTTGTGGTTTTGGATATTCTACTGCACACTGAGCCTTCATCAGTGTGGTTTTGGATATTCATCAGTGTGGTTTTGGATGAAAACATGGCAAAGCTGAGTGAAATTTTTGGGGTTAGGTTTCAGCATGTTATGGAGTCCATAACTCAATATATGTCCATCCTTTTGGAGTGAAATTTGGTAGAAACTTACCCTAGTATGTTATGAACAACCCCACCAAATTTCGTCCCAATCCTCTAAGTATAGACTGAGATATAAACTTTTGAACAGGGGCTGTCTCAAAGTTCTGTAGCAGAAAATCTGCAATTTAGGTCTGACTTTAAATGATGATATCTCACTCATCTCAGGTCCTTTGGCAGTGAAATGTTGGTCTAAATTGTAGTACTCTTTGTGTAGTTTTCAGAAATGCAACTCTCATAGTCATACCATTTATGTATAAGAAGTTATGATGGTTTAAGTGCACTAAGGTCAGGACTAACAATCTGAAAATTCAAACCGCGATTCAAACCGAGCCAAACCGAACCATGATGGTTTGGCTCAGCTCGGTTCGAATTTTTTTATGGTTTAGCTCGATCTAAAATTTTTTCGAACCGATACTAGCGGTTTGGCTCCTAAATTTGTTCAAACCGAGTTAAATCGAACCATTTACACCCCTACCGACTCCCCATCCCCAACCCCACCCCCACTCAAACTTCACCCTGGTGATGGCCATTTCGGGCCCAAACCCGTGGTCGGCCCGCCCAGTCCCCAGCCTGGTGCTTATCTAGCTAGTATCCGCTGGTCCATGGATCAGCCCGTGATTCGGCCCGCAAATTTGACGGAGCAGGTCTAGGTCCGGATGTACATATGCCACGCGGGACAAACTTTATCCGCGGGCCGACCAGCCCGTTTGGATCCGTATTCGCCGGTTCGTGGTCCGTGGATCATCACTTTCACTTTCACTTATTACTCTTGTGCCTCGGAATCTTTTCTTTTGTACCTGCATTTTGTCCGAATTTCAACCCAAATCAAGAACACTAGGGTTTCTAATTGCTGAAAATGATCAGACGAGCATCTCATGCTGGTTCTTGGTACACTGATAATCGTAAGTTTTCATCTAATTTTCTCATTAATTTCGCACTCTACTTCTTTAATTTGTTAATTTTGAGAACCCTCATCTGTCCTTTTTTAACATTGCTAACGATGATAACTTTTTTTTGATAATCAAGTGTTTCAGGACTTAATAATCTGTTTGTTTATCTGCTAATTGATTTAAATTGGTACTTATTAAAAAATTGGTACTTTTCGGCATGCTAATTGGCTGTGATCAGTATTGCTGCCTGGGTTTTTGGCTGATCAAGTCTTTTCAAGAAACTATTTTTTTTTAAGTTGGTTATTCATGATTCTTTCTTGGGTTTCTGAAGCTGACTATTAGTAACACGTGATCTTTTGTTTTAAACTTGTACTAAAATTATGATGATCTTAAGCTGTTTGATGAAATTTCTAAGTAAGAAATCAATTTGAAAAGGGATTTGATATGAATGAGTGTGGCCTGTATGACAACTGTTTTATGTTACTAATTGAATGGCGCGAAAGGATTCATGTAGCCGTTCACTGAGCAGTTGAGACTATGGCCGAGTTGACTTGCGCTGTGACATGCCCAATACTTTTACCCCTTCTATCATGAAATAAATTGCCCATTTAAAGTACGCTGCCGAGCTAACCCTTTGAGCTACATGATATTCTGTTTTTACCCCATCTATCGTGAAATCATCAATTTGATACACTTTTAAATTTGGTTTTAGTGAATAACCTAAACATTATAATGTCAAATTATTTGACTTTACTAGGACCATCAAAGTGAGATATTTGAGGAAGGTTTTTGGTTCTCATTTCTAATTTTATTCCTAGTATGTATCTTGGTTGGGTAACTATTTGCGCCTTGAGCACATAGGGAAATTATCTTCTTTTTAATGTTGAGTGTTGTTGATAAGTGCAACATAAGGGTTTTGTAACATGTAATGCAGCTGTATTTTACTCGAACTGCTGGTAATGGTCATCTTGGTGTCCTCTCCAAGGGGTTCGCTAGGAGCAGAGTATTTTAGACAAATAAGTTATTGTGGACTACAAGGATCGTCAATAATCTGTCAGGCAATACTGGGCATTCCATGCATCTCGTTGCATGGAATCTGTAGTCAAAATGTTTTGAAATTTACCAGAGTGCTGCTCGAGTTCCTGTTAGATTGAAGCTTTGTTCTTGATTAAATCTATATGTTTCAGGTCACAAAGTTGCTCAGATTTTTTTCCAGCAGTGTGCAATGCTTAGTACATTATGATGCAGTTGGATCAAGAGTGTCAAATAGTCCAATTAGCCCCTCTCACTTTTGTATATGGTATAGATAGATAAGGTATATTTTCTCTTTAGGAGTCAGCTTTATGAACTTTTACAGGATGTCTGTTGGAGCTATTGGGAAAGATTGGAGGGCATAAATTCCCCTTTGTCAGGAGAAAGAATGTGTATACTGTCTTACATCAATTTTCAAGAACCCATAATGGATGAGCTTAGGAAATTTGTATTACAGTGTTCCGGGGACTTACAAGCTCAAAAAACAACTACCTCTGGGTGATGCATTAGAAACCGTATTTGGGTTTCAGTTTCAGTCCATCTTACATGCTCCGGCATTTTATACTTTTGCATCCGCACATTACATTCAGGAATCCCAGTTCTCCAAACTTGTGTTCCCCAGTGATGTGTCAAATGTCTCAAAATTCTGATAACTCTAAGCTAGGAACAGTACCGATAGTTTTGACACCAGAAAGAAAAGAGTAGAGTTACTCTGAGACATCCCTAAAAGGGCATTATGGGATAGTCAGGCAGGCGGAAGTATCAGTTATAGTGGGCCAAACTGAGCTTGTGGTTACTAATTTGTGCTTGTGTTGAGTTTTGCTACAATTTCTTCTATTGGCTAATTGGTTCTGGTAGATGGGGTTAAATATAAACTTCCAGGTGGGTTGGTCTATACAACTTTAGTTGGTGCCTTGCCTTTGAAGCCCTAGGGTTCCTGGTCAAATGGAACACAGCTCAACTATCACTGAAGAAGTATTATCAAATTAATACTGAGAAGGCATATCCCAATTTTTTGTTTCGTACTTGAAATGAGGTACAATTTAAAATAGCATAAGAATCCTATGTCAGACCATCTAAGAGATTAGAAAATGCTCCCTCTGTCCGAAGTTTTTTGTCATACTTTGACTTACATAGTCAACTCAATCGAAATTTGACCAAAATTAAATGAAAATCTAAATATTTCTAAGCATTTCTAAAAATTGTTTTTGTTTCACCATTAGGAATACTATCAATAACAATTTTTAGAATTGCAAAGAGATAACTAGATTTTCATTAAATTATGGTCAAAGTTCGATTGAATTGACCATAAAAGTCAAAGTGAGACAAACTTTCCGGGACGGAGGGAGTAACGTGTTTGTTGTTATGCTCATGTCTTTGAGTACCTTATGAGTCTTTTATAGTTTCACTTCTCCCTGTACAGTTGTACAACATGAATGGTTTTTGTGTTAAAAGTTTCAAAAGGGGGCATTCTTGCATACCTTGTTTGATGGACTTTGATCACTGACATTGAACATCTTACCTTAATTTAAATGCTGCCAGCAGCATAGGTTGGCTCATCCCTTGACCTAATTAAACTTATACCCATTGTTGAACTGTATGTCTAATGTAATAGTGCATAGACATGCCATTTTTTTTTCAATTGTTAATTTTCTTCATATATCTGGTGCAATCTTAGTGAAGGAGCACAGTACCCTTTAGTGTGCTGGGATTTTGTTAATTTAGCCTGGATTTCACGTTTTAATCTAAGCCTTATACTTTGCTTGTTTTATATTTATTCATCAGCTCAAAAGCTGGCACAAGAGCTTGACGGGTGGCTTAGAGAATCTGGCTTACCTAAGTCTTCTGATGTACGAGGCGTGATTGCACCGTAAGTAATGGTATACCACCTTTCTCAGGTTGTCAATCACAGTATTAATTCATTCATGATCTCTGCGGTGGGATAAACCCACTAGTCATGCAGGTTATTCTTACTCAGGCCGTGCTGCGGCCTTCGCATTTGCAAATATAGACCCATCTACTATGTAAGTGTATTGTTCTCATATTTCTTCACATTTTTCATTCCAAATAATTCTTTTTATGACCTCATTATCCTTTTTATGACCTCATTATTCATACGTCATTGTATACGTGAGGTGGGGTATTATGTTTGAGTAGATATGTTCAAAGTTCTACATGAGAATTTGAAAGGTAAACTTTTCTTTACTAATATTTGGGGATCTTGACATTTCAGTTCCCGGGTATTCCTTCTTGGTCCATCTCATCACCATTACACTCCTAAATGTGCTCTTACTAGAGCTACAATTTACAAGACGCCAATAGGTGACCTGCCTATAGATCTAGAAGGTATTGTATAGCCATATTCAAAATGCATTTACTTTTTACCCTTGTTGAGAATGTGCTTTCAGGTGTGAATGTGTGATCCATCTGCATGTGGGGAGTTCTCGTTTTGTTCCCTTTGGTGGTAATGGTATTATCATGTGTGTTTGGGGGTTGGGTGGGTGTTTGAGGGAGGGGTGGGGTTGAGGGGTACCAATTTCTTATACATATATACCTGAGGTAGTTCTCTATGCATGGGATGAAAGTTGAAAGTCCATGGAGCAGTAAGATGGACAGTGGTCACTCAAACATAAACAATGGATCTCTATGCCTTTATTCCTCTCTCTCTCCCAGTATATACATATATTGTATGTTTGCGTTTACTCGCTAGTCACTATCATGTGTGCTCCATGATGTGTAAGATCACTTTTATGCTGCTTTAAGTGGGTTGTTAAGATAAAAGCTAGTTCACTTTGCGATATGGTTCTGTACCAGTCAATGAAGAGCTTAAGGCAACCGGAAAATTTGACTTGATGGATCTTCGTGTTGACGAGGCTGAACATAGCATGGAGATGCACCTTCCTTATATAGCTAAAGTATTTGAGGGGTAAGTTTTCTAGTAAAGCTAAGTTCTATTCTTAGGAATCTGAGGCTGATTAACCGAACTTTGTTGCAGGTACACGGTAAAAGTAATACCCATTATGGTTGGTGCTGTAAATCCCGAAAACGAAGCCATGTATGGACGATTGCTAGCCAAATATGTTGATGACCCAAAAAATTTCTTTTCCGTGTCCTCAGATTTTTGTCATTGGGGTTCCCGGTATGTTTTTCCCATGAAAATAAACATCATAATTATTGCTCCCTGTGTCCCAGGTTATTCTTAGTTTCCTTTTCTGGGCTGCCCCCGTTTAAGGTTCTTAGTTTGCTTTATTCCTTAAATAGCAAAGTATGAACAGTGTTTTGGACAATCTTGTCCTCAAAAAGTTCATTGAATTACAAAAATACTGTTACTTACCTAACCTACTTTTTACCCTCTTACTTTATGAATACTGTTTTGAACAATTATATCCTCGACTCATTACTATGGTTGACTCATTTTGCATTGGTTCCTTGATAGATATGTGGTAGGCTAAAGTCGCACGCCTACAAATTAAATACCAAGACTCGGCTACAAAACTGCAGCTAGGACAAGTCCAGGGTCGATCCACTGAAGAACGGTTATTTATTTGCACAATTGTCACTTGACAAGATTGGGGGTTTGGTTGATTTTAATTAAATTCCTAAGACGGGAATTAAAAACTAAGTTTTAAACAATTAACGGAAAGCACTTTGGATCAATTAGTTTCCCCGTCTATCATTCAAATATCATCGGTTAACTCTTTTCACTTTTACCCTATTCACTCGATCACGAGATTTATTTCAATCTCGAGATTTATTTCAATCTCTATCTCTTCCTTTGATAATAGTTAATAGCAATGACACATTCACTAGTAACCCTAATCAATACCTAAACCTAACTGACACAGTCTAGATTCACAATATCGATTGATTCCGATTTAAGAGATTAAGATCGAGAACACGTTCTAATATTATTTCAACTAGATACTTGTCTATTTTCTTCCTATTCACAATTTACCATGACACATGCATAAATCATAAATTTGCTACTTGTGAAACCCTAAATTGACACAATCTTAGGGGATTCTAGCAATGAATTAAGATTCAAGATTTAACAATCGGCCTAATTGAAAAACCCTAGAAATCAAATCAATCAATTAAAACAGAAGAAAATATGAATAGGACAACATAGATGAAAAGAAATTAACCTCAATTGAATTCAAGACGGTTCCAAAAATTGAATTCAAAGCAAGAAATTTAGTTCTCCATAAAAAGCTATGAACTCTCTAGGAAAAAATAATAATAAAAGTCGAACCCTAAAACTAATGACAAAAGAAATATATATACTCCTCCGTCTAATAAAACTCAAAACTAAAATCCTCAAAGAAAAAGGAAAACAAACGAATTAAAAATAACAATTGAACTCTTCCTCCAGCCACAGTCAACCGCACACGCTGGAGTCAACGCGCCTTCTCACACCCACGTGCATATAGTATTAAATTTCCAAATTTCTTTCTTTCAATTTGGTCACCCAACTTTACATACATTCATTCTGGTCAAGAACTTTTTCAATTTGCTGTTTGGTCCCTGAAACTTCCTGCAATTGCACTTAGACCCTTGATCCTTTAGTTGACTTGCTGTTGACTTTCTCCGGCCTCCTCTGTCGTAACTCAAAACCAATATGTCTCATATTACAATAGAAATACCAATAATAATTCTCCTATTACAATGTTTCCTCAATAATACAAAATATAGCAATTTAACTATAATAAATACAAAATGTAACCAAATTGCTATAAAATGTCCAGAAAACCCGAGGAATTACCAAAGCTAAAAACAATCTATCAATATGTAATAATTAAAAACCTTAAACCGGGACAGAGGGAGTACTATCTAAATTCTTAATTGATCTGTTAAGCAACTGTATATGTTTGCTTGCCAATTTAAGCTTATTCATTGTATAAGGTTTATGTTGCTTTACTTTTTAGAGCCTTGCCGATTCCCATAAGTTATATGTAGCTTTGCATAACTGCTAAAATATACTTCCTCCGTCCCGGAATGATCTTCCTATTTTTTGCTACTATTAATTAACTTTGAACAATTATTTTTGGTTAATTTAATTATCCTAATGAAAATATAAAATTTCTTATTGATACACCATTACAATAACTGTCAATGGCAATTTTTAGATTTTCATTAGAATGATTAAATTAACCTTATATTATTGCTCAAAGTTCATTCAAACTAACAACAAAAAAGGCAGGAAGATCATTCCGGGACGGAGGGAGTATAGTTTATACACAATGTCAAATCACCTACATGGTTATGTATTGCTCGGAATCAGTACTCAACTGAAAAAGTGGTTGCAAATCTTTTTACTTACGTGATTATATAACGACTCTTGATTGTCACTCAATTAATCATTTATCTCAAATTTCATGGTAGGTTCAACTACACGCATTATGACAAACAGCATGGTGCTATCTATAAATCTATCGAGGCATTGGACAGGATGGGTATGGAGATAATTGAAACTGGAGATGCTAATGCATTTAAACAGTACCTGTTGGAGACTGACAACACCATTTGTGGACGACATCCAATCAGTGTTTTTCTTCATGTACGTAATTATCTTCATCTTCTTTGTTTGGAAAATTATACTACCTCCGTCCCAAATTGGTTGTCCAAAAAAATTTCAAATTTGCTCTTGAGGGTCTATGAAATCTCTATGTAGAGATTATCTGACCAATAACATTGTTAGATGGGTAGTGAGACAAGCCCTTACTGGTTGAGATCTTCACCCATCTAATAGTGATAAGAGTTTGGTTCAGAATCGTCGTTAATATTAAGACAATTGCCTAATTGCCAAACTTAAACAAAAAGTCTGAAAGTTAAAACTCTCAAGCATCCTCAAAACACCTCTATGTATGCAGCAATATGAATAGGGCCATTTGCGATTCAGTTACCCTTTACAAACATTTGAAAATTGTTTCCAACATAGATTTTCCACGTCCCGATTCCCAACCGTTACATTTTGTTGTAATTTGGCGTAAAAACTGATGGAGCGAGGTGAATTATTTTTAACGAGATAAAATATAATATATACTAATAAATGAGTTACACCTTATAGTTAAATGAATTACATTTTTTTAAATGCCATAGTTTCTTAACTAAAATTGATGAAAAGCATAATATTTCTTTGAAAATTGTAATGTCCATCTATGTAGTTCAACTAATTCACATTTTCTACTATTCCATCCACTCATCATCATCACCCCACCCCACCTATATAGCACCACCACCACCACCACCATCACCACCACTAACAAGTGTAGTTAGAAGTAGGATTCTAAATGAAGGTAAAATGGGAAAAATAAAGAGTGTATTTTGGAAAATATAGTCTTTGTAAAGGTTGGGTGATCATGTTGATTGATGAAATAGTGGAAATGTGAATTAATTGTATTATAGGGGTGGACAATACAATTTTAAAAGAAACTCGTTAAGTTATTCATTAACTTTCATTCAAAACTTAACGCTCCGTCAATTTTTACACCCAATTGCAATAAAACTGTAAAATTTGGGACTCGGGTTGCAAAAAATACAAATCTTGGGAACCAATTTGCTTATGAGTATGAATTGCAATTGACCCATATCAATATGACCCTTGTGTTTCTTTAGTGTTCTGAAAACTTAAGAAATTCAATCAGAAGCTTGAATGTGGATACCATCCTTAAATCTAGGTAAATGACCACAAATCCAGAAGCATCTCTAGTTCTTCCTTTCACACGCCAATTATTTTTTCGTACAGTCGGCACCAATAATGTAGTACTCCCTCCGTCCCCCAAAACGAATATCCAAAAAAATCAAATTTAGTTTTTTATGTACAATTTTTTGATTGTTGACTGATCTTTTGTTCTATAATTGCAAACAGATGTTGAAGAACTGCTCAACAAAGACAAAAATAAAGTTCTTACGTTACGAGCAGTCTAGTCAATGCAAGAACATGAGAGACAGCAGCGTAAGTTATGCATCCGCAGCAGCAAAGGTGGATGGATCATTAGAATTTTAACATGCATTGAAGGGGTTCTCAGCTGAAGTTATTATTTGAATTACCAATGTTTTCTAACGGTGCAGCTCACGTTACATTCTTCTTAAGCCATCCTTGTTAATAAAGACTTCATAATGCTTAGAGCTAACTGTTGTTTATATTCTCCTTTGTTAACTTGGTACGCAGTAGTTGTAACGATCCAAGCCCGAAAACTTGTCTGCTACGTAAACATCACGCACCGGCTCATTATGCATAAATAACTGGGTCCACTTGGAGTGAGTTTATATATCACAATCAAAGTCCACATCTCTCCGATGTGGCCTCCGCTCAAATCCTTACAGATCCTCACAATGGCCAAACAATAAACAATACCAATGCTTGTACCCCTATGCGAGCTCGCAAGTATTAATGCTAGAGTTTCACTCTAATACCATTTATAACGATTTGAAAGCCTAGTACGATTTGAAAGCCTAGTACGCTAGCGCTAGCTTTGATACCATTTGTAAAAGCATGAGCTCGAAAGCTCGATACACTATATCACCACCAAATACTGGCCCACTCAAAAGCTCGATACACTATATCACCACCAAACACTGGCCCACTCAGTACAAACAATTTGGGTTTACTTGGCTTATCACAGACCTAACAAAAAATTTATGAATGTTATTGATGCCCAATAATAATATTGTGAAACTTATATATTATAATCAAAATCAACGTTTATCTTTTTCGATGTTTTAGCAACATTATCAGTTGCTTTTGGAGCTTTATCTTAGAACTTTATTCCACCTAAGCAAGCCACGGTGTACAAACTGAAAATAAAATGAACAGAGCTGTTGCTGCCCGTTAGACCATCCGAGCAGCAGTGACCAGGTCACGGATCACTCTCTCCTTCGTATCAGTTACATGTTATCGATTATCAATCACCATAACTTCAAACTATTTTATCTACATTGGCGACAAAAATTATCAAATTTTCTCTTATACTTTTTACGATACCCATAATATATACTCTTTCCTATTTAAGCGACGGATTTAGCGACGGAATAACGACGGATTATAAAAATTTTTAACGACGGATTTTTTCTGTCGCTATATAAATAAAAAAAATAAATATTTTTTCTTTTTAAAATTAGCAACGGATTTAACAAAAATAAATTACCGACGGATATATTCTGTCGCTAAATAATAAAAAATAAAAAAAATATTTTTCTTTTTAAAATACCTACGGATATTATAAAAATAAATTACCGACGGATATATTTTGTCGGAAAAAATAAAAAATAAAAAAATATTTCTCTTTTTAAAATATCGACGAAATAGCGACCGATTTAGCGACGGAAATTGTTATTTAAATTTTTTTTCATTTGTTTATTTTTTCTAACTTTTTTAAATAACTTTTTGAAAAAACCTCAATACTAAAAAATGTCCAAAATATTTATTTATATTCATAAAAAATAAAAAATTATACATTTATAAATAAAAATTAAAAAAATTTACCCGCCCCGATTTCTTTATTATACTTTCATTTGTTTATTTTTTTCTACCTTTTTTTTTATATAAATTTTTGAAAAAAACTTTAATACTAAAAATGTCCAAAATATTTATTTATATTCATAAAAAATAAAAAAAATATATATTTGTAAATAAAAATTAAAGAATTTTACCCGTCCCTGATTTCTTTATTATACTTTCATTTGTTTATTTTTTTCTAACTTTTTTTGTATAACTTTTTGAAAAAAAAACTTCAATACTAAAAAATGTCCAAAATATTTATTTATATTCATAAAAATTAAAAAAAATTATACATTTTTAAATAAAAATTAAAGAATTTTACCCGTCCCTGATTTTTTATTATACTTTCATTTGTTTATTTTTTTCTAACTTTTTTATATAACTTTTTGAAAAAATCTTCAATACTAAAAAATGTCCAAAATATTTATTTATATTCATAAAAAATAAAAAAACTATACATTTATAAATAAAAAGTAAAAAATTTTACCCGTCCTTGATTTCTTTATTATACTTTCATTTGTTTATTTTTTTCTAACTTTTTTATATAACTTTTTGAAAAAAACTTCAATACTAAAAAATGTCCAAAATATTTATTTATATTCACAAAAAAAAAAAAAAATTAAAGAATTTTACCCGTCCCTATACTCTATACCCTATACCCTAAACCTTAAGCCCTATACCCTATACCCTATATCCTATACCATATATCTTATACCCTATACCCTATATACTATACCCTATACCATATACCCTATACCCAATACCCTATATCATATACCCTATACCCTATACCTAGAGCCGTCAATACGGGAATACGGGACGGGACGAAATTACGTTGTCCCACGGCGGGAA
This sequence comes from Adenophora triphylla var. japonica, assembly GCA_022495995.1. NCBI lineage: Eukaryota > Viridiplantae > Streptophyta > Magnoliopsida > Asterales > Campanulaceae > Adenophora > Adenophora triphylla. The sequence continues at coordinate 160,953 of JAFEMH010005353.1, forward strand.
CGGGACGAGACGGGACGGGACAAAACGGGACGGGACTAAAATATTCCGTCCCATCCCGTCCCATTTGCGGGACGCGGGATCCCGCGGGACCCATACGGGACCCATTGACTAGGAGGGATAAGCGTTGACTAGGCGCCAAAATCAATATCCATAAATATAATATCATTATGGAAGCTGAATAAAATTAGTGATAACACATACATTGCAGAAATGCAATGTATGTGCAAAACATGACCAGAGAGAAGAGGTAGATATATCATTATAAAGTACTGCTCAGCTATTGATTCTTTGTTCTTTTTACTAGTTGAAGGCTTCATATCCAGTATATGATGGTCTTGTTTGCTAGATCAGAGATGGTAACAAGAAACATGAATAGGCAATATAGATAATTTCCTTGGTTACATCTAGAGCTGTCAATTCGGGAATATGGGATGGGACCGGACGAAATTATGTTGTCCCACGACGGGAACGGGACGAGACGGGACGGAACAAAACGGGACGGGGCTAAAAAACTCCGTCCCATCCCGTCCCAAATCTATTGCGGGACGGGACGTCCCGACGGGACCGTCCCAACTTGATGGCTCTACCTATACCCTATATCCTATATCCTATACTCTATACCCTATATACTATATCCTATACCATATACCCTATACCCAATACCCTATATCCTATATCCTATATCCTATATCCTATATCCTATATCCTATATCCTATACCCTATACCCTATACCCTATACTATATGCCCTATATCCTATACCCTATGCCCTATACCCTATACTCTATACCCTATACCCTATACCCTATACTCTATACCCTATACCATATACCCTATACCCTATACTCTATACCCTATATCCTAAACCCTAAATCATAAACCCTATACCCTATATACTATACTCTATATACTATACTTTATATTCTATACTCTATACCCTATATACTATACTCTATATACTATACTTTATATTCTATACTCTATATCCTATATACTATACCTTATACCATATACCCTATACCCAATACCCTATATCCTATACCCTATATCCTATACTCTATACCTTATACCATATACCCAATACCCTATACGCTATACCCTATATACTATACCCTATACCCTATACCCTATGCCCTATACTTTATGCCCTATACCCTATGCCCTATGCCCTATACCCTATACTCTATACCCTATACCCTATACCATATACCCTATATACTATACCCTATACCCTATATTCTATACCCTATATATTATACACCATACCCTATACCCTATACTCTATACTCTATACTCTATACCCTATACCCTATATCCTCAGGGGCGGAGCCAGGAATTGGCTGAGGGGGCAAGATTACATGGGGGTTCGGGCGCCAACCTAAAAAAAATTTCGGGTCGGACAAGTAAAAAATGGGTCGGATCCATGAAATACAATGTATTTTAGTTAACAAAAATGATAAAAGTAAATAATTCAAAGAACGATTGAAATAATGTTGAAGTATTTAACGCAAACAATTTATTAAAATATATTACTCGTACAAAAAAGAAATTTAAATTTGCTAATTAAACTTGGGATAATAGGAAGAAAGACCAAAAATAAAAAAAAAATGGGAAAAGCCTAACGAATTAATTAAGATTGAAAAAATGTGAGGAAATTAGGAGAAAGAGAAAAACAAAACTGTTAAGAGAAAGAATAGCAAAGATGGAAGACAAAATTAATTGAAAATGTAGGTAGCAGGGTTCAAACATGAATTTGAAAGGAAACACCAAAGGCTTTAACTTCACCCCTTCTACCGCTGAGCCACACCACTCACTGGTGTTAATCTTGAAGTTAATTATATATATACATATATAACAAAAATATGGTGGGGGCAAAAAAAAAATTTCCACTGCATTTCCGCCGCTGGGGGAGGGGGGGGGGCGAGTGCCCCCACCTGCCCCCCCTGATCCGCCCATGTATACCCTATACCTTATACCCTAAACCTCATATACCCTAAGCCATAAATCTCATATACCCTATACCCTATAGGGTATATGTGAAGATGAACGTTCGGGCTGGCCCGGCCCGGCCCGACCCGTTTGAGAGTAGCCCGCGGAGAAAGGATATTGCCCAGCCCGCTATTGAGAGGCCCGCGGGCCAAGCCCGCTCCGGCCCGCCTATCTGGGTAGGATCCGGCCCGCACCGTTTGCCCGTTTGGCTGGGTTGGCGGGTTTGGGCGGGCTTTTCCTTTTTTTTGTTTTTTTTTAAACAAAATATGAAATGTGGTGAAGGGGAATTGAACCCTGGTCGGCTGATCTTTGGAATGGGGTGAAGGGGAAGCTTACCACTTGGACAGAAGCTTATTATTGATAAACATTCAAATGTTAAATGTTTTATTAATTTTTTTGGACAAAGGCAAGTGAGGTGGGCATTACGGGCCTAAAAGCCCGGCAGGCTTGGCCCGACCCGTTGGCCAAAATTGAGGATCCGGCCTGCTGCATGGGACGGGCTGGGCTTGGCGGGTTGTTGAGGCGGGCTTGACAGGCATGGGCCGGCGGATAAAAGGCCAGCAGGCCAGCAGGCTGCCCATGGGCTTCGGCCCATAATGTTCATCTTCAGGTATATGGTATAGTATATAGGGTATAGGGTATAGTATAAAGGGTATATAGTATAGGGTATAGTGTATAGGGCGTAGGATTTAGGGTTTAGAGTTTAGGGTATAGGGTATAGAGTATAGGATTTAGGGTTTAGGGTATATGAGATTTAGGATTTAGGATATATGTGAGGTTTAGGGTTTAGGGTATGAGGGTATGAGGGTATGAGGGTATATGAGATTTAGGATATGAGGGTATATGAGGTTTAGGGTTTAGGATATATGAGGTTTAGGGTATGAGGGTATATTAATAAGTATTATTAATATTTTAAAAGTATAATTATTTTTTTAAAATTTATTTTTGAATTGAGATAAATATTTTAGACTTTTTTTTGGTAAGAAAGTTTTTTTAAAAAATTTATATAAAATAAGTTAGAAATTAACTAAATAAATGAGGGACAGACAATATCCTTCACTATGAGTATTTTTTTTAATTTTTTTTTTTGAATAGAGATAAATGTTTTAGACTTTTTTATAGTAAGAAAGGTTTTTTCAAAAAAATTATTTAAAAAATTGATATTAGACATACTACTTTAACTAAAATTTTGGGTAAATCAAATAAAAGCATGTAAATATTTTAGATAACTTTTTGTAAATTTCAGTAATAAAAAAAGTCTAAAATATTTTTTCCTAGTCAATAAAAAATAATAAAAATTACTAATTATTATTAGTATTATTATTAATATTATTACTGTTTATATAATTAATATTATTATTAATTAATTAATCAATTATATAATTAATAATTCATTAATAAATATTATTGATAATAACTATTATTATTATTAATATTAGGCATAATATTATTTTATAGTTTAAATTATTATTATTATTAATTATTTTTATTAATTATTATAATCATGAAGAAATACAAGTATTCATATGGATCATTATCCAAGCAATATCTTCACCATTAAATGCATTACATCCAATGATCCAAATTCATCCCATAAAAACAAAAACACACTTTAATTTGATTGACCCTCTAATATTCACATGATTATCAATAAATCAATCTACACCATTAATCATTTTCAAATCTAATGGTCCTAATTCACTCACTTTCACTAAACAAAACCCTACCCACCTCTCAAACAACTCTCATTCTTCTCTCTCATTCTTCTCTCCATTTCCTCTTCTCTGTCTTATCTCTCCCCCAATTCACCGGCCGTCCCCACCCAACCCCTGGATCCGCCGGCTCCCCTCCAACGTCTACTTCTCTCTCTCCCCAATGCCGTCTTCTTCTCTCTCTCTCCCCCAACGCCGTCTTCTTCTCTCCCCTTCATCGTCTCCGGCGAGGGCCACCCCAACGCCGTCTTCTTCTCTCTCTCCCCAACCGGCCGGCGTTGATTTGGAGCCCGAAATTTGGAAATTAACCGACCGAGGATGAGAAAATGGCCATCCCTACCCTTTCTA